>CAUYQG010113156.1:0-16810 GCA_963574415.1 Tarsius wallacei
TGACAGAGTGAGACCTCGACTCAAAAAAAAAAAAAAAATTACTAGTGGTGATGATACTTAACAAAAGTGAGCTTTTGATACTGTAAGGAAAAGGGAATTAGTATTTTACAAAAACCAATAATATTACAAAAGTAAGGGGAAACGATCCACTTATTGTGCAAGATGGATCAGTGAGTATCAATGTAACATTGACATGTGAAATTCCACTGTAACTAATTAAGGACCTAACACCTGTGGAGTTCTGGTGTGGTATTAAAGAATACCCATAATTACCTGAAAGCTTTAAAAACGTACTTTTTTCAACTATATACCTGCATGAGGCCAGGTCATCTTTTTATTGCTTCTTTTCAAAACAAATCGCAAAGACAAAGATGAGAATCTAACTGTCTTCTCTTACGCCCGACATTAGAGAGTTGCAAAAACATAAACAGATGACACACTTTTGACTCAACTTTTTTGTTTTGGAAAAGAGATTCTTTTCATAGAAAACGCTATTTATGTTAACAACACGGTTCTCAGCCAGGGACATTTTTTGTTGTCACAGCCTCAGGGGAGGCTACTACTGGCATCCAGTGGGGAGAGACCATCCATGCTGCTAAACAGCCTGCAATGCACAGTTCAGCCCCAAAACAGAATCGCCAGAGAAAATCAGCAGTGCCAAGGTCGAGAAACCCCAGCTAAACTAAACATAAATTTATTTTTTTAATCCTCCGTGGAGTTAAAGCCAACATAATCGATGCAAACAAATACCCTCTGGGACCCTCAATAACTTAAGAGCTAAGAGTCTCAAGGACCAAAAAATACCAGAAATGTCGCTCTAATATTGTAACAGGCCCTGTGCAGCTTATGCTGTCTATAATCAGGACCTAACACTAAACTTGATGTCATGCAAAGTAATCAGTTGGAATAAGAAGACAGGTTTTAAAAGAGCTCACCTGTTCTTTATGTGGTAATATATTGCTAAGGTCACACTGTGGAAGGAAAAAAAAAATGTAACAACTGGTTTTATCATTTGGCGGCCTGACGACGCTTTTCAGAGGGGAGTTGGGGAGCCCCCTCGGTAGCCCTGAAGCCCTTCCACTCAGAATAGCACCACTGGGGCGCCTCCCCTCGCTTTAGCGCTTCAGCTTCTAGCAAAGACGGAGGACCAGAGTGCGAGGCAATACGCTGCCAGGAGACATGTTTCTGCCGATTATTATGCTATATGAGTAATTGGACATCTTCCCCGTCATTTGCTCTTCCAGCCCATAGAACCTTTCATCCTGTGCAAGTTACATCCACTTGCTCACATGCTTGGGTTTAAGCTGTGGCTTATTTCTCGCTTTTAAGGTGCTAGGCCCTGCATTTGAGTAGATTTAGTCCACTATCACCTACCCACCCGTTTTTCATTATTTCCCAGAAAGCAAATAACGAAAGTGCTTTATGGCGGATAACATCATTCAAAGCCACTTTTGTATAATTGTTAGCAGAAAGTGTGTTAGTAAACATAATGGCACACAAAGTCAAAGACGGGTGTAGCCATGCTGGAATCAGCAACGCTGCCAAGCAGCAGGACCCAACCCAGCATGGCCCTGGCGGCAGGCGCCTCCCCTCCCCGCAGTTTGGTGAAAGACTGACAAACAGATACGCCTCTCCAGATGCCGCTACTGCACACCCAGGCCACCTCCAGATCTGCGCACCAGAACAGGGGCTTCTGGCAGATGAGCTAGAGGCTTCCATTTGCCCTCAGTGTCTACTGAGGCTCAAAGGAATTGCGGGAAGGCAAATCTGAATTTGAAAAGTAGGTCCAAACAATATTAGCCTGCTTTAAAAGCCGGTAGCATTGTTGGCATTTAAGATGGATACTTCTACAGTGCTTCAAACAGTTTCATCTCCAAGTTGGTTTAAAAAAAATCACAGAATTTGAAACGATGTGCTGAAGAGAGTCCCAAACCTTACATGACATTTAATCCAACACCCATTTTACAGATAAGGGAGCCAAGGCTTACAGCTGACTTGCCCAAGGCTCCGCCAAAAAGAAGCAGTTTGTCTTTGGACACTCAGGTTAAGCAGTGGTTCCCAGACTTGCTGCACCCTGGAATCAACAAGGAACTCTGAAAGTCACCTAGCTTCCAACTGGAGACATTCTGATGGAAACTGGCACCGGGTTTGGCTTTGGGCATCAGGTTGTTTTTAAAGTTCCCCAGGTGGCCCCAATGCAGCCAAGTCTGGGAGCGTCTTTTATTCATGTAATTATGCCTCACCTCCTTCCCCCATTTTCCCAAGGGTTTGTGGTGCCTGGACACAGAGGGAAGGAGAAGGTGGGAAGACGCATGCATCTGCAGACATCGGTCTTGAGAAAAGCGGCGTAAGTGATTCTAACGTGGCTCACTCACCCTACTGAGAACAAGGTACTCCTCGCCCACGACAGACATTTTCCGACAGCTTCTCAAAAGCCAGTTTGCCCTATTCATTGGCTCAGTAAGCTTTATTTCACCAATAGTAAATATACCAAATGATCACTTCTCAAACTTCACAAGAGCAAATTAAAACTTACTGGATTTCCAAAAGTAGACTTGTAAAAATAACCCTAGGTCGGGGAAAAAAAGCATGAACTCTACACGTTTGAGTAAGGTCAATTTTTATAACTACTTCTGGAGTGTCTACTGAAACATCATAACCTTTAAGTTCTAAATCTGCGGGGGCTCTAGCAAAGCAGAGCGGTTTTTTACTCAAGGGCCCGGGCCTTGGCTGAACACAGACATTTGGTGATTACTTGGTAAGTGCCAGAGTCGGGATCCAGTTTTTGCTGAGACGCAATTTGATCTCAACTATTGTATGCGGGAGAGGGGCGTGACATTATTATGAGTGCAAACTTGAAGAAGATACTGATAGTAGAATTAGCTAAAAAAAAAAGTGAGTACATTAGAAACAAAATTAGGTGTATAGGCTAGTTATAATTTCACACTGAAAAATAAAGAGAGGGATAAGGACATTAATATTCGGATGCAGCACGTCCCAAACTGTCTTGAAAATCCAGTCATAATCCAAAGAGAAATCAATAACGCTCCCCAGACAGCCCAATGGAGCTGTTCTGCTGCCGTAGCTTTTCAAACAGACTCGAGAAATTCCGCTCGGGGTGCTCTGCGCCTGCGCCTCCAACCGCGGCCCGCGGGCGTGGTGCTGGGGAAATGCCGCGCAGAGGCGCTGCGGTGCCAGCAGAGGACAAACTGCTCCTTCTCCCCGGAGCAGCTTTCGAGCGGCACACATGGTTTCAGGCCATGGCTGAAACTCATAAGGAACTAATTTTTTCCAGAAACGTCCAGTAAGAAGCGCCTCTCCTCAGTATGTTCAACCCTGCACGAACACACGTGCATCACATCAACAGCCGCGCTCCTGGGACTGCGGATCTGCTAGCGGGCTCTCCCTTCCACCAGGCAGTGAGAGAGTAAAATGGAGGCTGAAACTCGGCTGAGGTCCTTGGAAGCAAGACGCAGTGGACACACTTTCTTAAGCTGAGGGCTGAGAAGTACACCCACTGGCTGGAGTCACCGAGGACGGAGGGAGGCTCTCAGCTCGGGTCTATTGCTTGGCCAGGGCAGCCCAGTCATACTCACCATTTGACTGTGGTTCTCAGATGAGGTTGGCTGACTGTGCTGTCATCGAGAAATATTGTTGAGCACGAGCTATACTTTTTAGTGAGATGCCCTGGAGACACCTGAAGTGGGAGGGGGATGGAAGAAATGTCACAGGAGGTCAGGCCTACAAAAGCGTGGCTTTCCTCGGTTGCAACATCAAGCGGTACAGCACTAAGAAATCTCTCACGCTCCGGGAGCTGCTGGAGTGGGTGTCCCGCGCAGCCCTAGGGAAACCCGCGGGGCGCTGAACTCCCAGATGTGTGGGAAACGGATTACAGTGGCTGTTCCTGACACGGAACTGATCGTCCGTCACCCCGGCAAGCGCCTACTAGGAGCACCCCTTATAAGTAATGCGAAAGGTTTAAAATATGAGTTCAGTGCACTTTCTTAAGCAATACCAAGCAGCTGAGATTTCCTACTTCTGTCACTCAGTGACTACGGCGTGACGCAATGTCTTTCGTAATACCGGCACAAGAAGCGTTTTACTGCAGTCAACAGAAGCCAAATGCTGCCTCCACTCCCTGGCTAACACTGCAGGCGTCAGTTCAGGAGACAACAAGTGTGTTGGCATCCATGGCTCTGAGAGTCAGGGCTGCTGGACTGCACCGGCGAGGGCCTCAAGTGTCCCCAGGCCTGTTTCCTTACATGCAGGATAAGAAGAGCGTCACTTCCAGATTCTCTCACAGTCAAAAACAGACAACGAAAACAACTTTAGGAATTCAATGCTCCGTGACTCACGAGACCCTCAGAGAACACTTTCCATCCATTGCCAAATGTTGCTGCTCTGACCCCATGAGCTAGGTGACACGTGCCCTGGCACTCTCCTGCCTCACTCGTGCCACTCCCTGCCTGGACTACCTTCTTCCTGCCCCCATCCCGGCAAGCCTGGCCCATCTACCTCCCGGGACGCTGCGCAGAGTGCCAACCCTTGTGTAGACTCAGACTCACTCACCACCTGTGGCATGACACCACCAGTCGCCTGCCCAAGCCCCCTCATAAGAATCCCGGCGAAGCGAGGGCTCTTCCTCCTCCTGTCTCCGCACCTTGTGGGCTTGGAATGTGAGACAGATAGGGAGTGCAACAAGTGTGCGGCAAATTTAAATCAATCACGATTTGGAAGGTAAATCTTACCAGATGCAAATTAGTGAGCTTTTCTCTGCAGTGGTTTTGGAGAGGTCACAATGAACCTTTTGAGCCCTCTAGAAAATAAATTATCTTTAAAACACTTTAGAAGTATCCATTTATTTGCGAAGAGTGCAACAGTCAAATACTGAAACAGCCTAGGCTATGTTAAGACAGTTCTCTTCCTTAAAAATAAAGCCAAGAACCAAATTCCAGTCACTGAATGGTTGAAAGTAACCCCAGCACTCTTTAAAACCACAGGATGCCAATGCTGCTGACGTTTCAAAAACTAATTCAGATGAGCCTTCCTTACTCCTACTAGGAGAGCTGTTACCGTGTTGTCACACTCTTCCACGCATCCCCACCAGCACATAGAGTCAGGGCAGGGGAAGACCCAGCTGCTGCTTCTCAAGAGGGACAGCTGAAAAGCTGCCACAGCCAATAATCAGAAGTATCCCTATGGTCTAATGCCATTTTGCTTGCCTCCAAGGTTTTTACTGCAAAGTCACATTTCCTATTAACAAAAAGTTCCAGATGTTACATTTTTGAAAAGTATTACTACTTGAAGGATCAAATTCTCCTTCCAGGTAGAAAGGGCTGAGCTAGACCTAAGCTGTTCCGTGTTTCCTAAGTTGTCCAGCTGCCAGTTACACATTCATCATCCTGCGTGTGAGTTAATGTGTGTACGGTTACTGTCTCAAACACAGCGTGAAAAATAAAAGCAGACTCGTTCAACTGCTTTCATTCAAAGTGGAAGAATGCATCTTCTAAGGCCACTTCGGTTGGGGGTAACAGGGTCCATACCCCACTTAGCAGGGTCAATTCTGACGAACATGGAGAAAATGCCCCAAAACACAGACCAGTGGGAAGAGCTGAGGCGAGACTTTCCTTATCTCCTTCACTTGACGTTTTCTGTCATGAATGTAGCTTGTCTTTGAAGATGCTAGTGCTAAAATATTTAGCACTCTGAATCAGACATGGGCTTACAGTCCTGCAGGGACTCATGAGTGGTCAGCAGCGTACGGCATACTAGCTAGACCTGGCTAGAGAAACAGCGGCCGTTCTCCCATCTCAACTATTGCCTAACGACAGGGGAGTCACTCATTCCAGGAAATGGTCATTTTTGCTTTTTTGCTTTTTTCCCTCCTGCCAGGTCATGCCCAAATTTCAAGATGGCCAGAAAAGGCGAATGCAAAAACTCTGCTAACCAGTACACACACAGCAGGGGACACACTGACTACACAAATATTTCCTTATCAAGAGCATCCTGTGTCTCTTGAGACTATGGGGTGGCAGAATTAAGTCTCCAAGTAGAGAAACTGTAGGTGTCAACAGTTAACTTTTCCCTCAACAACTGGAAAACTCAACAACTGTCCTTTATGGCTAAAGTCTTACCGTGGCTGTCTCATAACCTCAAAAAACACACTGATAAACATAAGGACATAAAATGCAAATACTAAAAAAAAAAAAAAATCAAAGAGGAAAAACAATACAGAGAGTCTACTGTTCACAGATATTCTGGGTAGTCCCAAAATCGGGACAAAGAACATTGTCTTCATTCAGTCAGTGCAAATGGCAGAGTACGAATGTGGACAATCTTTAACAAGAAAGGAAAAGGGTGCTCCATAGACTTAAGGTCTCCCAGCAAGCCCAGAAAATCAAGCCTGGTGGTCTAGTAAGTCACAGCCTCACTCACCGTCGGGGCCAAGGACCTGCAGAACCCTGGCCCACTGCTGACTTTTCCCACCGTGCCTACGGCCTCCCTTTTTTACCCATAAAAACTACAAGCGAAGTGCGCTTCCCCTCTGTCCTTGCTTGCAAGACAAGTGTGTCATGTGCGGCTTACAGGTATATAATGTCATTGATTATACTGAATTTAAACTTAGATTTACACTTTAAAAATCGGTTCTAAAGTTGGGTTAAACATGGTGGACTGACCATACATTTATTTCCTCTCTCTCCTGAAATCTCATTAGAATCAAAGGCATAAAATAAAGGTTATATAAAGACCAGGAGCCAGGATTGACAGCAGATGACTTTTAATAAATGTTAAAAGGCCAGGTACAGTTGCTCAAGGCTGTAATCCCAGCACTTTGGGAGGCCGAGGCAAGGAGGATTGCCTGAGCCCAGGGGTTCGAGACCAGCCTGGGCAACTTGGGGAGACCCTGTCTCTACATTAAATCAAAAATTTAGTGGCGCATGGTGGCTTGTACCTGTAATTCCAGCTACTTGGAAGACTGAGGCAGAAGGATCACCAGAGCCCAGCAGGTCGACGCTGGGGTGGCTGTGAGCAAGCCACTGCACTCCAGCCTGGGTGACAGAGTGAGACTCTGACTCAAAAATTTGTTGGAAGATGAAAAGTAGGCAATGGAGTATCACTGACATGGAAGCACAGCTCTGGTGCCATGGAGAGCGGCCAGAGCAGGAACAAGCCAGAGTCTCCCGCAGGACCCAAGGCAGGGATGGACCTCAGGCTCCTTGGAAGGCAGCGTGAGACAGAGGCCACGAGGCCAGCTGAAAGCTATGGTGAGAGCCCAGGCCCACCTGTCCTCCCACCTTGTAAGGAACTTAGACGCATATTCTCTGGAGATATTGACAGGGAGGGTTTCTGAGCTGAGACACCAGGGCTGAAACCTGGGAAGTGGGAAAAAACTGCACACTGCACAGTGGAACGCCAGCTCCTTTCCCAACTCTGCTTCTAGGAAGCAAGTAGTCATGCTTCTACCCTCCAGGAAGAAAACAAGGTGATCCAGAGAAAAGAACCCAGATGAGGCACCTAGGCCCCTCGAATTGGCTGGCTTGGGCTCCAGATCCTCCCAGTGAGAACCGTATGTTAAAAGTCCTGCTCATGCGTGGTGCCTCCAATTTAGTGAAAGCCAGAGACCACCACACGTTTGAGGGAAGCCTCCAACATGAGAGAGCCAAACAACAGGGAAAAGGAATTCAAGGGAGTGGTAAAAATTCAGAAGCAAATGAAAACTTAAAAAGTAACTCATCTCCCACCTGTAGTCCCAGCACTTTGGGGGGCTGAGGCAGGAGGACTGCTTGAGGCAAGCAGTTTCAGACCAGCCTGGGTAGCAGAGCCAGACTTCATCCCTAGAAAAAAACCTCTTTTCTTTTTCTTTTTGTAAGCTCTCAAGAGCCCAAATACAGCAGTATTCGTCGGCAATTGCCACACCAGCTTCCAGAGCTTCACACATGCCCTCCTTGTGGCCCAAGACCAGTTCCTATTTCCTGGGGAGAAAGAAGCAACTTTAAGGAGAATTAGTTCAACTTGGTTTGAACCTGTTTGAAACCAGCCCACATGCTATATACCTACCACCAGACTACAACACCGCAGTGTTACTTTTTCTCCTCTTATGAGCACCTAGACTGGTATTCAGATCTGATGGGACAGGGAACTGGAGGGTTCTACAAAAAAATGTTTAAAATGAGCACAGTGTGATGGTGAGTGCTTACAGTCCCACCTACTCGGGAGGCTAGGGTGGGAGGGTCACTGAGCCCAGGAGTTTGAGGCTGCAGTGAGCTATGCCATGCACTCCAGCCTGGGCAAAAGGGCGAGACCCTGTCTCTAAAAATAAAAATAAAATAATTATTAAAACAGCCTTGTGGCCAGGGGTGGTGGCTCATGTCTGGAATCCCAGCACATTAGGAGGCCAAGGTAGGGGAGAGCAAAAAATCACCCTCAAACAGGTGAAAAACTAAGTGAAAGGGTTAGCACATAAAGCCAAAGAATCTCCAAGAAACAGAATGAAAAGACAAACTGGGAAATAGAAGAGGAGGAAAAGTAAAGATCAATGCAGAAACACTGTCCTAGGAAGAGGACGAACACGTGAATAATAAGAGCATCAAAAAAGGGAAGAAACAGAGAAACAGCAGAGAAGCAAGAACATTCTCCGGAAGAGCTCCTCTGCAGAGTAGTGGCTCAGCAAGATGAAAAGGCCCCAGCCATGCTACGGCACTTCTGAACTGCAGGGGCGGGAAGGCCCTACAGCCTCCTGAGAAGACAACCCTGACTCACAGCAACCATCCACGACCACAGCAGGCTCAGGAAGCACACAGTGATGAGACATGACACAGAGCTGTCTTCAGAACCGTGGAACTTCGTTTCAGCCTGGGATCTTATGTACTATCACACAGGAGGGGTTTCAGATGGACTAGAGCTCTAGAAATGTCTGTCACATGTCTGCTCCCAGGGCAAGGAGGAAGTGCAGACAGACAGAGGGAACAGGGAATCTGGGAGAGGGTCCAACCCGAGACGGCAGCTATGTGAGATCCCAGACGATGCCAGAGAGATCCCAGGACACCCCGTCTCTGCAGGAGTAGGACGACACAAGGCCAAGAGTGCTGTCTCCAAGAAAAACGGAACAGACGTGTTTCCGTAGATGGAACATGTTTTTGATAGGTGGGTGACAAATGCTGTTAATAGCTGGGGGAAAACAGAAAACAGGCAAGTGAATACAGCCAGGAAATTGACTTCACGGAGAAAGAAGGACATGAAAGCGAGGAGACCAGCCAGGGGTTACTAACTAACTGCAACTGGCCACATGAGCAGATGCATGCTAGGAGAAGGAGTGCTCTGGAGAGGGCAGAAGGGCTGGTTTCAGAAACATTTAAGAGAAAGAGTGAGGGACGTGCGAGGAGGCGGCACCACCAGAACACGGCGTAACTCAGCAGTGAGTAACACACGCACAGTCCTAATAAAGTAAACACTGATTATGATTTGGCAACAAAGGTGAGCGGCAGGAGCAGAGGGAGGGAAGCTGGGTCCCTGTGCCGTGAGGAAGCGAAGCTCTCACTGGCTGTGACGGGAAGTCAGCGGGCAGGAGTCAAGATGTGACTGAGTTATTTCAACTGTGTTACTTGGATTAAAAAACAGGGTTAAAAATTAAGAGAAAATCACCTAAGACAGATATTTATTCCACAACCAAATTACTGAAATTTAACTCAAATGTCAGAAACCCCCCAACATGGGTATACTAAGCCAAAGACCTTCCTGCACGAGCCTGGCACTCAGGAAAACAGAAGAGGTCTAGAAAATCCACCAAAGGAGGTCCATGCTGTCGGTACAGGGGCCCCACCGGACTCATCAGGAATGACGACAGACACACTCAGAGTTCAAACTATCAACGTCTCAACTTTTCAGCTGTTTACTTACATGATTTAAATGGCTGCTCTTCCTCTTTTCTCGCACTAAGAATAAAAAAAATCAACTGATCAATTCTGATTCAAATGCCACAGAATACAACTAGTTGCTCATTATCTGATGCGAACAGATACTAATCACCCAATATACAAAAGGAGACCCGGTTCCATCTGGTTTTTAAAAACAATTTTGAGCAAAATTTATAATGTGAAATCATCTGGCAAAATGAACTCGTGAAATCCAAAAACTTGGCTTTGCTTTTTAACCTCACAGTCTCCTACACACCAATGAAAGATGCCCTGCGTACAGAAGGAAAAGGGCAAAACCAATGAGGCCAGATGAGAAATGGAGCTAACGACTAACGGGAGAGTTCACCTGTTGGGCACCTAAGCCCCCAGCCCATTTACATACAGCTTACTTTAATCACGGGACCTAACTGCTGACAGCCTAAGGCCAATCCCCATAGATGCACCAGAATCCCTGGAAGCATCTGGAAACACTAACTGGTAGCGATGAACATGCTACCAAAAAAGGGCCTTTATACAACGGGAAAGTAATCTGTGTTAAATTTAAATGTCAGCGCTAGTGTGCTACCCGACCCACTCATCATTTTGCTCTGACAACGGCCAGAAGAACAGCGCCCAGGAGGCTCTGGCCTTGTCCCTGTGCCACCCTGCAGGCACCTCTCGCCACGGAGAGAGGGCACGAGGGCTCTTCTTTCACTGTGTCCACATTCCGTGTGAGAAGTCCGTGGCTCTGGAGGAAGCCGGGAAACAGCAGTCCTAAGGAGAAACGATTGGCTCACCACAGCCGAGTGCACACAAACTATGAAAATGCAGGTTAGAGACCCTCATTTTCTGTTGCGCTGCGTTGCTTCCAGTATTACGAAGAAGCCCTCACTGCATGTACTCCTGCTGCTGGAATCAGCTAAGTTGGCTGAGTGCGGTTTCTCAGCAAACACAGCAAGATTCACCACTATGAGGAGGAAAGTCAGCAGGCGTACTGAAACACCCTGCAGTTCTCGGTCTCATCCTAAAACAAAAGGACACAGGCAATCTACACGCCACAGGCTGAGGCCACCCTTTGCGAAACCCCACAGGACATGCTTACACGCACACCACACTAGGATAAAACGGTACAAGCGTAAAAGCTCCAAGTAGCGCAGATCCGGACGTGACAGGCTCACGAGGGCAGAGCTCTGCGCGAAGGGAGGCCACTCCCCACAGACGAACAGCTGCGGCTCAAAAGTTGCTCCAATGAAAACCGAGTTGCAGCCAGGCGCGGCGGCTCAGCCTGTCATCCCGCGCCTGGGGAGGCCGAGGTGAGTGGACTGCCTGAGCCCGCGGGTTTGAGACCCGCCCGGGCAACTTGGCGAGACCACATCTCTACAATAAATAAAAAAAAAATCAGCCAGGCGTGGTAGCGCGTGCCTGTAATTCCAGCTACTCGGAAGGCTGAGTTGGAAGGATCGCCGGAACCCGGAAGGTCGAGGCTGCGGTGGCCGGGAGCGTGCCACTGCACTCCAGTCTGGGCGACAGAGTGAGATTTCAACTCAAAAAAAGAAAGACTTAAATCCTGTCACTCATCTTTAAAATGCAAATTTTAGAGCAAGGGAAAAAGGCAAAGAAGTATGGAGAAATAAGTATAAATCCACGACCACTGCTAAATCACGTGGCCAATTAAGCTGATGGAAAGGTGGCAACACGTGTAAACAGAAAGTCTCCAGGTGCTTACTAAAACAGTGACAACTAAAGGAAAGGATGTCACGTATTAACATAAGACACGTGAATGCAGCAAAAGTACAGGAATTTATGCTAACAAATGAGTTCTTCTACGTACTTTCTACAATACATCTGATAAAACAAACAGTTTTTGGCCTTTTCCTTGGAGGAAAAGAAGTATTTGTCTTACCGTCTGTCTGAGATTTGCTCAGGAAAATTGTGCTTGCCCTTGGGTGGTCAGAAGGGTTTGATTCCAAAGCAAAATCTACAGAGGAAGAAGAGGACAAGGATGGAATCGTTTAGGTGAGTAGCAAAGAGGGTGATTTTTATAACAGCTACATGTCAGTTTTAGCCACATCTAACAGTCTTGAGGAACGTTTTTGGCGATAAATATGAAGGAAAGAAGGCAACAGTGTAAAAACGGTAGAATCCCTCCCCACCTGTGGCCTAAAGCCTGGCTACGTCTGAGACGTCTGCTTGCCTTAACCTGGACCTAACGATGGGACGCAGCCTTTTCAGGTGACTCTCACCAGGTCCTCTTCTTCCTGCATCCCACTCAGAAACAACCAGCCTCCTCTCTGCAGACAGGTAGAGCACTGCAGGCCCAGCCTCAAGCACAAGTGACACTGCAGCCCAAAGCCATCACACCAGTGCCACGGATCCAGTGTGCCAAACCAGAGTTGTTTTGGGAAACATTCTTCAGACAGTAAATGGATAATTCTAACTCCATTCGCCATGAGCTCATTCAGTCAGCTGTGATTTGGGGGCTTTTCAGCACGGCAGATTCAAGAAAACCGCACACAAGTTCCGTGCTCTAACCTGCTGGAACACTCGCATGTCAGAAAGCGACCTTACTGTGTGCCCTCGATGGCCAAGCTCAACTCGCACCCCTCCTTCCTGTGGCACGAGTCACTGGGGCTTCATCACGAGCACCTTTCAATGCAGGCCTCACGTGCTTCTAAAACGCTTTGGCCCTGCCGATGTCAAGGCAGTCTGCCTACAGTCCGCCTCACACCAACGGGCCCAACCCCAGAACTACCTTTTAGGGGACAGGCCCCTTGCGGTATATTCGGCATTTGTTCCCCTGGATCAAACGGTCAGCCAGTTTTTGTCTGGAAGTTCTGAGACAGTTGTCTCACGATTTGCGGAAGAAAACGCCCCTAGTTGTGACAACCAGGTGACTAGTTCTTCTACCATGACAACTCATCTGCACACACCACTGAGTGTTCAGCTTTTTTTTTGAGTTGGAGTCGCACTCCATTGCCCAGGCTGGAGTGCAGTGACACACTCAAGGCCACCCCAGCGTGTAACTTGCTAGGCTCCAGCAAGTCTTCCACTTCAGTCTTCCAAGTAGCCGGAACTACGGACGCGCGCTACCACAACTGGCTAATTTTTTATTTATTACAGAGATGAGGTCTTGCCAAGTTGCCTGGGCTGGTCTCAAACCTACAGGCTCAGGCAATCCACTCGCCTCAGCCTCCCAAAGTGGTGGGCCACCGAGCCCAGCCTGTTCAGCATTTTTTGACCCAAACAGCATGACCCCATGCCTCACCCTTCTATTCACCTGATCTCGCCCAGAGCAACTTTTTTTTTGTTTCCCTGACGAAAAAAGTCCTCAAAGGGAAACGTTTTGCTGATGTGGAGGAGGATAAACAAAAAATGGCAGAAACACTAAAAGGCATCAAAATCGACGAGTTCAAAAACTTTTGAACAGTGGAAAAAGTACCTCAATAGTGTATTGCATCAAATGGAGAGTACTTTGAAGGTGTCAAGCTTAAACATGCAAAGATAAATACACAATTTTTTATAAATAAATTCCAAGTGTTTTGGGATCCACCCTCGTAGGGTTAGAATCCTGTAGGAACATACCATGGGGCTTCCTGGTTTAGCAGGAATCAGAATCATCCATTTTAACAATACTGTCAGGTTATCAGCAACTTAACTCAACCCACTCCTTTGTTCTCCATGGAAATTCATTCATGATTCAAAGTTTATTATACTGCTTTTGGAGAAAACTATTCTTACGTAAAAGACTCACACAATAACTATTTTTTAAATTTTTTTCACATCTTTGAAAAAATGAGACAATGTTAGCTATTTAGCAAAATAAAATCATTTGTGCACTAAGTGACTGGCAGAGGCATTCACAGCTGCCTTTAATCTAAAGCTTCTGAAAGGATTCATGATTACTTCCTACAAAAAAAAAAAGTAAATATACTAGTATTTGCATCTAAAAATGAGTAATGTTTGCAGAAGAAGCCATGTTATAATAAAGTTTAAAGTACCAGAATCAAAGAGGAGCAGGCTCAAAAAATACATACACGCAAACCTCCAAAACCAAAATGTGCCGCTATGTGCTTAAATACAAAGACCCAGGAGGCTAGGATAAAAGAAATGACAACACACAGGGATGAAGAAAGCAAATCAAGCCCAAGTAACAACTGACTCTCCCCAGGCCGGGGGCTTTGGGGTGAGCATGGGCCCAGGGCCGGCCTGTCAATCACAGCTCTCCTGGGACTTCCCAAGACCAGAGAAGGCAGAAGGACCTTCACTGGGCAGGGGCTGCCAGCACTGCCTTTGCCACCAGAAGGGAGTCTTTCCAGGAGTGATCAACGGAGAGAAGTAGGCCTGAGACAGGTCCCGAGGGGCCAGTTCGACTCTGGGGCCAAGTAGGACCTGGCTCCATGAGTTCCCTGCTTATACAAGTCAAGATTTTTTAACTATTTTGAGATAGATTTTCTTGAACTCGCAACTTTAAGAGGCCTGGTTAAGCAGGAGCACACTCATGGTCACACAGAAGGTGGGACGGGCACACATTTCTTGTTCACTCTAACAAATATCTTACCATGAAAACAGAAATTTTCAAGAGCCAAAAAATAATGCCTTGTTTACAAATAAACCCATAAACTCACAACCCATCACTTTTGGTTGCTTTTCTTATGCATGTTTTAAAAAATAGCTCTAATCAGTAACTTATAAGCTATTCTCTCACTAATGTTCACCCCATTAGAGAATATTTCCTGTGCAATGGATAAGTCATGGTCCATTAAGTGTGATCCTAAATTTTACTTAGTTAGTTCCCTATTGTTGGAAATTTAGGCACTTCCAAAGTTCTGTCCTTGTGAGGAAAACCTTCAGGTATACAGCTTTTTGTTGTTGTTGTTGGAGTCTCACTCCATTGCCCAGACTGGAGCGCAGTGGCACGCTCACGGCCACCCCAGCGTCAACCTACTGGGCTCCGGTGATCCTTCCACCTCAGCCTTCCAAGTAGGTGGAACTACAGGCGCATGCTACCACACCCGGCCAACCTTTTTGCTTTATTGTAGAGGTAAGGTCTCACCAAGTTGCCCAGGCAGGTCTTGAACCTGTGGGCTCAGGCAATCCCCTCATCTCGGTCTCCCAAAGTGAGTATTTAAAAATTATTTTTAAAACTCCTTAGGAAAGAGTTTCACAAGTGAGATAACTAGATCAAGAGGTCAGATTGTTTTCATGGCTCAATACACAGGGCTAAGTTCTTCCTAGAGGGAGTAAGGGCATATTAGGACATAATGCTACCAATTATACTAGTTTCAGCTTCCACTCTAGCTTTGGATATGTTAAAAAAAAAAAAATGTCCTACTGATGTGGATGAGGGGTAGGTATCACTGAGGCTTTAACTTGCATTTACTTATTTGATGACACAGTTTGACCATTTTCCTGTAGTTAGCAGCGGTATTCCCACCTTGGTGAGTTTTGTATCATTTATATATACAAAGGGGGAACAACAAAAAAAAAATCAGAATTATTATTTTGGAGTGTGGGCCGTTTGTAGTATCGGCTTCTCCCATTAGTTAAGTGTTCCAGGAATCCATCAGCATCATTGTACCAGCTAGCATTGTTGTGAGAGGCTGCGTTCAACTTCAGTGAATTTTTTTTTTTTTTTGGGGGGCAAACAGGTGACTGGTTCTTCCACAAAGACAATGCAACTGTCCACACTACACTGAGTGTTTGGCAGATTTGACAAAAAACCGTCTCTATTCACTCTATCTCACTCCAAGATAATTTTTGTTTTTGTTTCCCTGGAGGAAAAGAGTTCTCAAAGGGAAACGTTTTGCTGATATGGAAGAGGTGAAACAGTAAATGGCAGACACACTAAAAGGCATCAAAACTGATGTGTTCAAAAGCTGTTCTGAGCAGTGGAAAAAGCGTCTTAATAGCTATATTGCATCAAATGGAGAGGACTCTGAAGGTGACTGAAGTTTAAACATGTAAGAATACACAATTTTTCACAAATAAATTGCAGGCTTTGGGGTCTGCCCTCGTACTGCATGCATTATATTCGTTAAGACCTTAATACTGATAGTTTGCATGACGTCTTCAGAAGATGTCAATTTTCTGTCAACAGCCTACCATAATCTTCTGTACAACGTGCACCTTCTGCTAATGACAATTACCACATGCTGCTATGTCACAGAATGAACGTTCATGCCGTCAGACAGTTGGCAAAGACACCCAGCGTTTCTGCACTCCCCGTGAACTCTTTTCCCAAGAGCCTAAGACGACTGTGACAAATCCCCCACTCTGTGTTCACTATCACCGAGGCCGCACTTCCAACCACTCGTCAAGCACCCGGCCCCGCAACACGCACATGCTGCAATTTAGAGACATGTCTGGAAGATAAAACCACACGAGTGACCATGTATCTTATCTGTGAATTATTCAAATGTCTTCAAAATTATGTTTTTAAAAACCTAAGAATGTATTTTATTTATTTGGTTTTTTACTTTTCAAAATCCTTTCAAGTAAATTTTTTAAAAAGACTCCTAAGAATGTTTGAAGCTAGGAGAAATAGTTTTGATTTCATGATTAGGGGTATTACTAAAATTGTATTTTAAGACCCACCACTTTTGTATTATTCATTTAAACTGCAACTTAACTTGACAGCTTGATAGGATGATGGAGGAAAAGTGTCACTTTAAAGAAAGTTCGGGTCTTAACATCAACATCCCCTCAGAGGCAGCAACCTGCAAGGCCCAGAGACACTGAACCCGCTTTCCCTGACAGCCCACCAGCTGTAGCATCCCTCTTTTTTTTTTTTTTTTTTTTTGAGTTGGAGTCTCACTCTGTCGCCCAGACTGGAGTGCAGTGGCCACTCCCGGCCACCGCAGCCTCGACCTGCTGGGCTCCAGCGATCCTTCCGCCTCAGCCTTCCAAGTAGCTGGAAC
>CAUYQG010113159.1:0-33497 GCA_963574415.1 Tarsius wallacei
CATGGAAATTGGAACTGGCATCCAATTCCTGAACAGAACCCGAAACCCACAAGCCATAAGAGATAAGATAGACAAGTGGGACCTCATTAAACTAACAAGCTTCTGCAAAGCCAAAGAAACCATCAAGAGAGCAGGGAGACAGCCTACAAACTGGGAAAATGTAATTGCCAACTCCAGGTCAGACAAGGGCTTAACATCCTGGGTCTACAGGGAACTCAAACGTGCAGAAAAGAAAAAAACAAACAACCCCATTATAAAATGGGCAAAGGCTATGAACAGACACTTCTCAAAGGAAGACATCCGAGCAGCCAACAGACACATGAAGAAGTGTTCAACCTCACTAATCATCAGGGAGAGGCAAATCAAAACCACACTGAGATAACACCTAACTCCAGTCAGAATGGCCATTCTCAATACCTCAAACAATCACACTTGCTGGAGAGGGTGTGGTGAAAAGGGAACACTTCTACACTGTTGGTGGGATTGTAAACTAGTGCAACCCCTATGGAAAGCAATGTGGCGATTCCTAAAAGCTCTAAACACCAACCTCCCGTATGACCCTGCAATCCCCCTACTGGGAATATACCCTGAAGAATACAAATCACTCTATAAAAAAGATACCTGCACACGTATGTTTATCGCAGCATTGTTCACAATAGCAAGAACCTGGAAGCAACCTTGCTGTCCATCAAAAGATGACTGGATTAAAAAAAATGTGGTACATATTCACAATGGAATACTACGCAGCCATAAAAAGAATGAAATCATGAATTTCGCAGCAACCTGGATGGAACTAGAGTCTATAATACTGAGTGACCTCTCACAGAAACAAAAAACTAAGTATCACATGTTCTCACTCATATAGTAGACTTTGATCATCCAACGTATTACCACAAGAAAATGACTGACAGTGGTGGGAAACTATGGGGGCTGGAGGGGGAGGGCGATGGATTTAATGGTGGTAAGTATCTGTCTGGGGATGGGGAGACACCTCTTATCATCAAGGGTGCCTGAACGAAGCATTTTGGTATGCCTAAACCCTAACTGTACCCTACAATACCATAATAAAAAAAAAATTTTTTTTTAAATGTCCTGAATAATAACAAATTAGGCCAAGTCTGTCTCTTTTTCAGTCAGATATAGGCAAGGAGACAGAGGCCATGAAGAATTAGAAGCACTGTATTTATGGCTGAAAGTCCAACTCAATCAACAGGTGTGTGTGTGAGTGTGTGTTTGTGTGCGCGTGTGTGTTTGCAGGAATACTCTTTTATAATTATTTATATGATCAACTTTGCATGTTTAAGTATATATCACCAATCCTAATAAAATTTTACAACACTATCACACACACATATATAATATGAATGCATACATTTATCATATAAATACACAAAATATTTAAAAAATTGAAATAACTTACTGGAAGGTCATTATTTGATGCTATTATAGATAAAGAGTTTTACCTTATATTCTTGCATACTTTTGGGGGGGAAGGAGGAAAAAGTCAAAGATGAAAAACTCATATTTCTATATCTCTGGTTGTCCCTTGAGACAGAAGCAAAATAAGCAATAAAAACAGAACATTTATATTTTACAAAAGAAGAATTTAAAAGCCTTATTTTGTTATCTGGAAAATTGAAAAGACACCAGAGTATAAGAAAAAACAAAGAATATCAAGAACAATCATACTATAAAGGGTTTCATGATATGTTATCTTTTGACTCTTTTTCTCTTATTTTTGTCTCATGTATTCGTGTGTGTGTGTGTGTGTGTGTGTGTGTGTGTGTGTGTGTGTGTTGCTTATTTTCTTTTTCATCATGGGGTATATCAGGTAGAATTAACTCTGTATAATATGGTGTGTACAAACACAATGATACATATATAATGTATTTTCTCCCTGCTTGTCACTTGCTGAATAAGGGCTGTTCCTCAGAGACAGTCTCTACCTAGTTTTCTCAGTCTACTGTCAAAAAAGATAATTCTTAAACACACTACTGAATTTGAAATCTGAGACTCTGCTGAATTTTCCTTTGTTCTTCTGGGTACTCAAGACCTGCACAGTACTTCCAAAGGGATCTATGGTTTTAAGCTTACATGGTCTCACATTTATTAAATTAGCACATTAATGCTTATGGTTAAAATATATGACAAATTGTGTGTTTTGCTTGCTTTTTTCTCAGAACTAGGATATTAAATCATCTTCAATAAGGAGTGAGCCACATTTTATTCATACTCAAACTAAAATAAGTAAGAAATTAAATTTTAAAAATACACTTAAACACTTGAGATACTATTAAGCATTTTATGTTTGCTTGTAACATGAGAATGTATTAAAATATTTTACATAATACAGTTAAAATTTAAATATCAATGAATCAGCAAACTAGTTCGATTATAGCAAGCTACAAACTTGAATGTCTAAAAAACGTCTATACATTTAAACCTTTATAATTTTTAAAAAAGCGCTTTCCAAGGAAAATAATTGGCAAATGGCTAACAATGTTGGTTATTTTAGAGTATCTTCATATACTTCCAAGATTGAACAAGTCATTATAGACTTTTTTTTCTAAAGGAGGGAGACTTGGCCAGAAATTTACATTAGGTTCTCATTTTTTTCAAGATCACGTGGATTCAATTTTAGCATTTTTCTTGATTTGTTTTTGTTTTCCACTTTTCTTTATCCATTGTTTGCATACAGTTATATGTCTCCCAATTTTACAAAAATAAAGAAACATGACACAAAGCCTAACACTGCTGAACATTTGAAAAATCAGAGACATGATTCCAATTACTGGGTTGTAATCCAGTAGAGAGCATGAGACACCCAGAGTACATGTATTTTCCTGTAATATAGCTATTTATTTCTTGACATAAGTCAAGTTTATAATAAGAAATGATTTATCTTTCATACTATATTTGCTTTCCTAGAAAGTTCATTTGAGTCCTCAGACAGTTAATAATATTGTTGTTTTTCTTTATTATAAAAGAATACATGTGAATTTTGGAAAATTTGCGAAGTATGAAAAATTGTCAAAGAATTACCCCATTTATAAACAATTCAATTTATACAATGTTGTTATGTTTCATTGTTTTATTTCTTAATTTCCCCCTTTTTTTCCTGCTTATTTTTATGTTCAGTGTCCTCCTGAATAAGGCACATTTTGATCTGGGTAAAGTTTGTCTCACAATTAACTCTAGTTAGTTTTTTTAGGTTAGTCTTACTTTTCAATCGTAATTTCAATTAAATTTATGATAGTTTACCTTAAGGTAAAGTCACGCTTGCCTTAAACTTAACTAAAGAGTTTTGTTTGTCTTTGAGGGCTAGAACACAGAAAAGATTCAGTTAGCATCCTATACAACAGTTTCTCCAGAAGATGATCATTTTTCTTAGGCTTTCTGTTGTTATAAAGATAAGACTCCACAAGTATTGCATGGTATATGAGGTCTTTCATAATCTAGACTCACATTGACATTTACAGACTCAGTCCCACAGTTTCCAATCAAGTACTTTTCAATCCAGTCTTATTACACTTCCAGAGAACGATATTTTTCCAATACTATACTCCACACCATTATTTTCAACCATTTTATTCACTGATTTCAGGAGGGATGTTGTCTGATCATGTCTATCATTTTATCCTAGTGTGCAGGAGACTTGCCTGATACAAAGGAAAATGTTTATCTGTCATAGAGAATTCAACTCACAAAGATCTGTGACATAAACGAAAGTAACGTAATACCTCTGAAGTGCTTCCTATCTCCCAGTGAGATAGATTTCTGATTTATTCCTCGATGTGCTTCCTTCAAATCCCTGTTACAGATTTTATTATATTTTATTATTATCACTGATGTTTCTTTTCTGTCTCCAATAATATTTTGAGTTCTTTAGTTCAAGGGCTAAAACAGATTACAAAGTCATGAATTAGTGAGGTAATTAACAGCGAGGATAGAGAAAACTAGATGCAATCTAGAGATACATGGTTTTAACAGCGCTGGCATGGCTAGGTGAACAATTAGATATATGGGAAATAATCTAGGAGAATTTCATGGATTTTTATCTTTAGTGACTATCAATGGTAGGTTAAATTTAGGAAGATATCCATATTTGCAGTGATAAAATAATCAATTCAATTTGAAAATAAATAAATAAATAATGGGCTTGAAGTGCCTGTTAGGTATTGGATATCTGAGTTTAAAATTCAGCAGAAAAATGCAAATCACTCTATAAAAAAGATACCTATACATTATGGTTTATCACAGCATTGTTTACAATAGCAAGAACATGGAACCAATCATGCTGCCCATCAAAAGAGGACTGGATAAAAAAAAATGTGGTACATATATAAATGAAATATTACGCAGCCATAAAGAATAAAATCATGAACTTCACAGCAGCCTGGATGGAATTAGAGTCTATAATACTGAATGATCTTTCACAGAAACAAAAAACTGAGTATCACATGTTCTCACTCATAAGTGGACCTTGAACAACTACCATAATACTATAAGAAAAGGATTGACAGTAGCGGGAAACTGTCGGGGGGAGGGGAAGGGGGAGTGGGGAGGTAAGATTGACAGTAGTGGAAATCTGCCTGGGGAAGGTGGGGGCACACTTCATCAACAAGGGTATCTGCACAATGAATATTTGTATACCTAACCCTGAATTGGATTCCATAATTTTAAAATTAAAAAAGTAAAAGTTAATAAATAAATAAATAAATAAATAAATAAACAAATAAATAAATAAATAAATAAAAGTGGTATATTTCAAAGCCAAAAAAAAAAAAAATTCAGCAGAGAACTCTAGACTGAAATGCATACTCATCTAAAGTAAAGTTGATAGCTGAAGTCATAAAATTATAAAAGGTCACCTAGGAAGGACTACAAATGAACTCTGAAGATTATAATCATGTAAAAAATAGGAAACAGATACCTCAGGGGGAAAAGTTTTATTAACAAAGGCATCATTAAGTATAAAATTTTTAAAACTTTGAAACCAGGTAATATTTTATGGGAGTTGATTACATCTTTCTAAAAAATTAGTCTAACCAATGGGAATTCCAATCTTGCAATGTATCTAGAGAAGGAAGTTAGAATATCTGCAAGTAATATTAATAACTACCAGAATTACCTCTTCTAATCACCAAATATTCAGTTCACTCTCCTTTCTAAACATAAATCCTTCTCAGCTTTGCCCAGTAAAGACAATCCAGAAGTCTCAGCTAGCCACAGCATCAAGCTCAAGGTTCAGGTTCTTCGCTAATATTCCTTTGTCAGAGATGATGAATGCTATTCTCTATGTTAATTCTTTTTATAGATTCTCTTAAGAGTTATGAACAAAAAGATCAATGATCAATCTCACACACCCAGTTTACAATGGGTATATAGGGTCAGGATAATCTCAATGAGTGCTCACACAGAGAAAGGAGAATAGGAGATACAACAGCAATACCAATTCTGATATCCTACAAAGGCAGATAGATATTGGTTAGCAGTCCCTCTTCGGGGAAGAATGCTTTTTGACTAGGTCCAGGTCTGCTCCCTGGGAAGAGTGACCCTCAGCTCATTGCCCTAGGAAAGTCTTCCTTTACTATTGTTCTCCTTGATCACAAATGAATTCAATATTGTTACCTGTACCCTTTTTGAGGACTGCTTTTTGTACGTAGAATGTTGAGGGCTCAATAATCATTTTATCCCCAAAAGTCATAATATTTTAGTTCAGGCTAGTGCTTTTTTTTTTGTTTTTTCTTTTTTGGCAGAACTGCTCTCAAAACCATTTTGTTGACTGCTTATCTATTTAATTCAAATCAGCTCCATGTACCAATAGTAATGTTCTCTTCTTTTATGAATACTCTTCTTAAATTTGCTATATTTTTTACTCATGCTGTCACACTGTTTTTGGGTATTTTGTCCTGTTAAGCTTTGGAAGGAGAGGAATAGCCTTTGTCTTTTTTTCTAGAGCTATTTTTGTCCAGGTGAAAATATTTACTATGGACCACCTTAACTGTGTAGAGAGTTGTAGTCGTCAGTCAAAAGGGCAAACATTGTTTTAGCCTTGTCTATAAGCAGACTTTTATAATTTTTTTCAATTATATAGTTTACCACTTGACATTGAGATATAATTCCATTTTTTAAACCTTCAAGTTTCTGAATTTTCTGTTTGGAAATCTTTAGTTCTTGAAATCATCTCTTTCTTTTAAGATCTTGTCAAATCTACCCAATGACATCAAACACACACTACTAAAATTATATTTCCCAACCTCTTCCTCTAGGTTAACCTAATCTGCCTTCCCAATTACACTGGAGAACTACACTCATGATGATTTTGCCATTGCATTCTATGTCACTTGCTTTCTAGATTTAATATCAGTTTCCCTGTACCCTAATCAAGGTCCCGGGCAAATAACACATATTTTATATTGTTGTTTGACAATACCACATATTTGTATAGAAATTTCTATATCAATGATATCAGGCATAATTATGGTATGGGTAAAAATTAAAGTTTTAAAACAGCAATGCCTTAAATTATAGGTAACAAATTCTTAGTATAAGTGACATGGTTTCCTACTTTTTGCTCTAAACAAAATTAAAGAAGTAATAAGTTACCAGATGATAAATCGTTTAGGATGATGTTTAGTGACAGATCATCACATATTTTATGAAATAAATTCAAAAGTAGTTTATAGAAGTGCTAATTTGCAGAGTCAAGCCTTCCTTCTGGATAGGAACATGACCTTAGAAAGAAGAGCAAAGTCAATCTAGGTCACAGCACAACTGTGACTAAGGTGTTACACATAGCAGTAGTTGATTAGTGAGTGCAACTACCTGACTGCACTTCAAATTTTGTGCTAATTGTGGATGCTGTGAAACATAAGAGAGTAACATCATTTTTGCTTGAAAGAATGTTCACAAATTGAACTTTGAAGAAACTGATTCCTTCGCAAATCCTATTGCCCATCATTTAACCTTTAGAATAGATTAATGACACTAGAATTTAACACTGATGAAAATTTGTATGCCCATTTCCAGTTTTGTTCCTATTTCATTTACATTCATGCCCCAAGCTTGAATAATGAAAAACAATACCCGAAGATCAATATTGTCTTTACATGTGACATTGTAAATCTAGCTCCCTGATAAGCTAGTTCTGGAAGAGACAGAAGGTACCTTGGTAAAAGTCATTAATGTCATGCAATGAGTACAATAATGAGTTGTTTGTAATGCATGCTAGATAATCACAAGCATTCAAATGACATTTATGAGACACTTCTGTAAATCACCTGGTGAAGACACTTTACTTTTTTATAGTTGTTTAACTTTTCGTTGCTGCATTCCATCACTAATCTTTTTACTCACAAGTCTCAGGAGGTGTAAGGTATTAGGTATATTATCCATCTGAGTAGAGACAAAGCTGCAGCACAAAGAAGTTTCATAGTTGATCGAGGACCATATAATTGCATGAAAAAAAATCTGACTCTTACCACTTTCTTCATAATAGAATAAGCTTTTCTTTAAATATATGATTACTCATAAGCAAAAATTCAGTTGCAAACATGAAACACAGATGAAGTATATATACACTTATGTCACATAAAAGTCACAAGAATGTTTACAATTCACCTTTATTTTATTTTTGTGATTTATTTATTTAACAGTTGTGGAGTACAAATGAGGATTGACTACATAAGTAGGCTGCATGCAAGTGAAGTCTGGGATTCTAGGTGCCCCTCACTTGCCCTTTGTGTTATCTCGTGTCCCCCTACCTTCTGCTTCCCTCTCTCCCCTAGCAGTGCCCAGTGACTGCTGATCCCACCCTTGTGTGAATGTGACTAATGTTCAGGGCCTATCTATGAATGAGAACATGCAGTATTCAGTTCTGTGTTTCTGTGATCGTTACTTGGTATGATGGTCTCTTACTGCATCCAAATTGCTGTGGAGGTCATGATTTTGCTCTTCTTGATGATTGCATAATACTCCATCATGTGTCTGTACGACATTTTCTTTATTCAGTCCACTTTTGATGGTCAGCAGGATTAGTTCCATGATTTTGCTATTGTGAATAGCACAGCAATAAACATGTATGTGCAGGTGTCTTGTTTAGAGTGGTTTGTGCTCCTTTAGGTATATTCCCAGGAGTGGACAGTATGGAAGATCAATTTTAATTCTTTTAGAAATCACCATACTGCTTTCCATAGAAGTTAAACTTGCTTACATTCTCACCAACAATGTAGAAGCATTCCTTTTTCTCCACAGCCACACTAGCACCTGTTGTTTTTTGACGTATTAATGTCAGCCATCCTTAACAGAGTTAGGTGGTGTCTCATTGTAGTTTTGAATTCTTCTGATGAATTGTGAAGTTGAACATTTTTTCATGTACCTGTTGGCTGTTTGTATGTCATAGTTTGAAAAATGATTGTTCATGTCCTTTGCCCATTTTTAATGGGGTGCTTGTTTTTTTTTTTTTTTTTCTTTTCACTTCCTTTGAGCTCCTTGTGGATCCTGGAGTTAGGCCTTTGTCAGATGCACAATTTGCAAATATTTTTTCTCATCCTGTGGGTTGTCTTTTTACTTTCTGATTGTTTCTTTTGTGGTGCTAAACTTTTCAGTTTAACAAAGTTCCACCTGTCTATCTTAGCTTTTGTAGCATTCACTTTTGGGGACTTATCATGAATTCGTTGCCTACTCCAATGTCCAGAAGAATGTTTCCTACGTTTTCTTCTAGGATTCTTACAGCTTTAGGTTTTACATTTAAGTCCTTGGCCCATTTTTAGTTCATTTTTGTCTATGGTGATAAGTAGGGATCTGGTTTCATTCTTCTGCATGTAGTAAGCCAGTTTTCCCAGCTCTCTTTGCTAAATATAATCTCCTCTCTCCAATTATTTTTGTTGGTGGATTTGTCAAAGATGAGTTGGTTGGGAGACTGTTTTTTTCTTTCAGAATCTCTGTCCTGTTCCATTGGTCTATGTGCTTATTCCTGTTTCAATATCATGCCATCTTGTTTACTGCAACCTTGTAATCAAGTTTAAAGTCTAGAAGTGTGACACATCCTGCTTTATTCCTTTTGCTGAGGATTATTTTGGCTCATTATGCTCTTATTGTTTCCTTATGAATTTCTATATTGTCTTTCGAGGTCTATGGAAAATGATGTTGGTAATTTAATGAGTATTGCATTGAATTTCTAGATTGTCTTGGATAGGATGGATAGCTTGACAATGTTGACTTTTCCAAGCCATGAGATGGAAACATCCATGGGATATTTTTTTCCATTTGTTTGTGCCATCCTTGACTTTTTTGAGCAAAGTTTTGTAGTTCTCATTGTAAAGTTCTTTTACTGTTCTGGTTAGGTGGATGCCAAGGTATTTTTTTGTATGTGTGTGTGGCTATTGTGAATGAGATTGTGTTTTTATTTGGTTCTGTGCCTGCCTGTTGCTGATGTATAGAAATGTAACTGTCTTTTACATGGTGATTTTGTAACCCAATACTTTACCAAAGTCATTTATCAGTGTGAGGCTTTTGACAGACTCCTTAGGGTTTTCTAGGGATAACTTAACATCCTCTTTTTCTGTTTGGATATGCCTGACGTCCTTCTCTTGCCTAATTTCTCTGGTAGCACTTCTAGCACTATATCGAATAGGAGGGGTGAGAATGGGCATCGTTGTCTTGTTCCAGTTTTTAGAGGGAATGCTTCCAGCTTCTGCCCATTGAGGCAAATGTTGACTATGGGTTTATCATAGATGGCTCTTACTATTTTGAGGAATGTTTCTTCTATACCTAGGTGTTAGAGGGTTTTTGTCAAGGAGAGATGCTAGATTTTATTGAATGCTTTTTCAGAGTTTAATGTGATAATCCTGTGGTTCTTGGTTTTATATCTATTAATGTGCTGAATTACTTTTGTGGTCTTCCAAATGTTGAACCAGCCCTGCATTTCAGGAATGAAGCTCATATGGTCATGGTGGATGATCCCTGAGATATACTGTTGAATCCTATTTGCTAGAATCTTATTGAAAACTTTTGTCTATGTTCATTAAGGAGATTGGCCTGTAATTCTCTTTCATTGTTGTGTCTATTGCCAGGTTTGGGTATCAGCATGATGTTTAGCTTCATAAAATGAGTTGGGGAGAATTCTACCATTCTCAATTGCCTGGAATACTTTCATTAAGACTGATATCAGTTCCTCCTTGTATGTCTTGTAGAAATCATTTGGGAAGTATCTGGTCCAGGGCTTTTGGGAGGCATGGAGTTTTCTTATGACTGAGTTGATTTCCTGGATTGTTACTGGTCTATTTAGAGTTTCAATTTTCTTCTTGTTTCAAACTTAAGAGGTTGTGTGATGCCAGAAAATTCTCCATTTCCTATAGATTTTCTAGTTGATTCACATATAGATATTCATAGTAGTCTCTGATAATTGTTTGAATTTCTTCAGGGTCAGTTGTGACTTCACTTTTTTATTTCTAATTTTGTTTCTTTGGATTTTCTCTCTCTTTTTTAATAGCACATCTAACTAGGGAACTGTCAATCTTATTTATCCTTTCAGAGAACCAGCTTTTTGTCTTGCTGATTCTATGATATTTTTTGTCTTCTATGTCCTGCAATTGTATACTTTTTCTTAGTAATCTGAATTTTTCTACTAAAATTAAGATGTAATTGATTCCACCTTTTCAGCTCCCTTAGGTGTGACGTTGGGCTGTTTACTTGTGATCTTCCTGTTTTCTTGATGTGTGCATGTAATGCTATTAATTTTCTTTTCCACGCTGCTTTCATGTCATCCAGAGATCCTGATAAGATGTGTCTTTCCAGTAATCTTTTTATTTCTGTCTTGATTTCTGTGTTCCTTTCTACCTGTTTAAGTCTGCACTCACTTAGCACTTGGAAGAGAGTGAGCTCCCTGTCACAGGAAGAACCTCTCTGTGGGCACACAGGGCTGGCAGAAGATCCTTCCTGATGTGGTAAGGGAGATGGCTCCAAGATGTTGGAGGCAGGTGCCAGCTGAAAGTAATCTGCATGGAGCTTTCCTGGCCTGGGAACCAGCTGCTGGGCTGTGTTGAGGGCTCGGGCTGTTTTTTTCTCATTCCACTTGGGCTCTATTCACCTGCTGCTGTGTTCTGACCAAGATTCCTCTCATGTGGGATCTGTGTATGGCTGGGAGGGGTGAAATGATCCAGAGCATGTTAGGATCACTCACCCTGTCTCATACACAGTGCAGGGCTTCAGTTCTTATGCAAGCTTGACACATGTGAGGGATGGGGTGCCCAGATTCCAGCATCTGCCATCATGGCAATCTGCTTTCTGGTCTCTATATGTTCAAAGAGACTTCTGCTGGGTGCAGGGTGCTTCACCCACCACAAACCATTCAGTGTCCCTATTCTTTGCCTCCCTTAGTGAGAGAGTCAAGGGTCTGTGACTTCACGGTGGCCATTTTGAATTCCCTTAACTGCATTATTTTAAAGTGAGATCTTCTTGAAGGCAATATTTTTCAGGGGAATACCTTTCACAATTAAAATAAAATAATTGAGGTTTTCTAAGATATTATATAATGATTAGTATAATCCTCTGTAATAGTAAAAATTTAAATTTAATAGCTTCTATGATAGCCATAAATGTTCCTCATCTCCTGGTATTCTTGCCCTGTGTATTTTTCTCTTACAGTAGATGAAGATGACTTGGGTAACTAATGTAATAGTCAGGAGGATGTAGTGTGACTTGCAAGTTTATTCATAGAAAAATTGCAGTTTTTGCCTTGGTCTTGGATAATGTGCTCTGAGATGAGTCAACTGCCACACAGTGAAGTCACTCATGCACTGCTAAGGAAAGAGCCATGTGACAAGAAACTGAAGTCTTCTGTCTGAACAAGAAGTGAGATCTTTTTTCAAAGGACATTAGGTGAATAAACTTGGAAGCAAATCCTCTTCAGGCAATTTCATCCCTAACTCTCATCTTGACTGCTGCCTCATGAGAGACCCTGGGTCTGATTTACCCAGCTAAATTCCTGAATTACTAAACTATAGAAACTATAAGATAATGAGTTATTTTTATTTCAACTTTTATGTTTCAGAGTAATTTTTTCCTTACAGGAAATTTGAAGAAGTTCTTTGCAGTTGGCACACACTTATGTTGCTGATGTAGTGAAGTAGTGGACGAGCCCAAAGAGGTAAACAGACAAATAATAATGAAGGGTTGTCCTTGTGTGGAACAGCAGCTGGGGAGCTAGAATTTTAATCTGAAGGACTCCAGCTACCATTGAGACTTCTAAGCAGGAGCATGAATAAAATTTTAAAATGAAAAACAATTAGAAAAAATGATTGCTATAATCTTAGCAATATTGATGAATTTAAATAAATAACAATGGATGTAGAGAAAAACAGAATACAGAAATATGGAGAAAACACTTCTAATGAGAGTCAGTGTATTTTACTTTCTGATGGAAGGGGGGTTGAGGCCACATCCAAGCTAATGCAAATGCATAATCTTTCAATGGCTTCCCATTGGCCACATTGTAAAGGCAGACTAGGGCATGTTCACTTGGCCCTACCAGCCTTTATACTCTGATTTCTTGCTGCCCACCCTCCATTTTGCCACGTGGTATACTGAAAGCGCCTTGACAGATGATTCACACCTATCACTAATGTTCTTCAGACAGTAAATTTCTCAAAGGCATGAGACTCATGTTATTTTCCTTTTTCTTTCTTTCTAAATTCCAGAGCTACATCTGCCATTGGTATTAAAAATGGTCTACTGATATAGACTAAATTAAAATCCATCTATATGCCTTGATTTATCAAGTATATAAATAAGCTATTTACTAGAATATAGAATAGAAGAAAACAAGTAGATACAAAGGTGTATTGTTAATTTTGAATTGTTTGTGAAATATCCAAAGTGAGTCAACAGGCAGTGAGTTTATTATGAGTGATAAATTAAAAGAGACAAAGAAAGCTTCCTGGGGACTATCTTGAAGAAGAATGAGTAACTACTGAGAGGTAGGAAGAAAACCAAGAAAATTTACGTTACAGAAACAAAAAGTGAAGGCAATCTAAATAGGCAGAAAGTAATAACAGTAATAAGCAAAACTAATATTTATGTCACACTTCCTATCTACCGACATTCTTATCATTTATAAATATTATCTCATTAAGTAATTACAAAATACTATGAGTTAGGCACTATTGTTATTATTATTGAACACACTACCAAACTGCAGCACAGAAAAAGAAGGTAACATGGCAAGTAACTAACATAGATTAGATTCAGTCTATCATTGTATAAGTGAGGGATTTAATTTTATTTTTTACATACAATGGGCCAGTTTTTTATGGCCACACCCTGAAAATTCAACACATTTCAAATAAAAAGTACTATATTATTTATCAACTGAAGCCAAAAATGTTTATATCTTAGCAAGTCTTACAAATTAAAGGACTACAGAAAAAAGGAATTGATGGAAACAAATTCAAATAGGCTATGGCTCACATATTACAGAGAATGGCATAAGAAAATCAAATAATAAGTATAAATATTGCATAATAAAAAATTTCTTTACTCAGGGTAGATATGGCTGCATACATAGAATGTCCAACAACAATTGAAATTTTGTTGAAACAAATAAAAAGCATTTAGTAAAATTGCTATGAAATAAACATACAGAACCATAAGTTTTTTTTCTATGTTAATGAAAACAAAGCAATGAAAGTAAAACAATCCTTGGCAATATAGAGAAGTTTTAAAATATGTAAATGCAGATTACCCAGAGTTCATCTTTCCACAATGAACAAATACTTCAAAACAACATGGTGTACATAGTAAATACATGCAGTTTTGTTTATTTAAAATGATAATGAAAAAATGATACAAAACTACATAAAGAATCATTCTATTTTAAAGCACTACGTTTTAATTCATTTCTGCTTTAATATTACTTTCATTTTTAAAACTTTTCCGGATTTTGAATTTTCACTTTTTTTTTTTTTGAGTCAAAGTCTCACTTTGTCGTCCATGCTGGAGTGCAGTTGCATGATCACAGCCACTGCAGCCTTGACCTGCTGGGCTCAGTCGATCCTTCTGCCTCAGTCTTCAAAGTAGCTGGAACTACAGGTGTGCGCCACCACTCCCGGCTAATTAGAAAAAAAAATTATTGTAGAGACGAGGTCTTGCCAAGTTGCCCAGGCTGGTCTCAAACCCCTGGGTTCAGGTAATTCTCTTGCCTCTGTCTTTCCAAAGTGCTGGAATTACAGGTGTAAACCACCGCACCTGGCCATGTTTTCTTATAAGGATTTTGATCTTCTGAACTTTATTTCACCATAGTTTAAGTAGTGCAGCTCTACAGTAAGCTTAAAAATTGAACCAGTGTCTCCAACTTTGTTTTCTTTGCTTCTAAATTTACCCATTTTCCAATGTTCAGACATGAGGTTGTACTGTAAATTTGTGTTCATGTGTAGCCTTAGGCCCAGCTCCTCCCCCTTTTCCCCCTCCTGTCTCATTTTATCACAATAGTTAGCTTGTTCATATAGCTACTATAGACATGACTTGGAGGTTCGCTTTGAAAATGTTTTAACATTTCTTTTATTTGTTGAAGCAGGCAAACCCCACAAAACTGTAATACATACGGCACCGTTTTTAATTTACCCATTGTTTTTCTGCTTTTAATGGAGTAGCACCTTTTGTAAATGTAATAATAAACAGTTATTACTTAATTTCTACAACAGATCATTTCTGTGACTTGTCAGAACTATAGTCAGAGGTCATTTGTTTAAATGTCATTACATCTTACTTATAATTTGTATACAGTGATAAATTAAGCAAAGGATTTTGGATATAGATATCAATGCCCAGCTATATAGTATGGAACATATTTGAAAGATGTTCAGATTAATACCATTTATTATTTTAATGTTAGCAGCACATTTTATCTAGAACTATGAAAAATTGTTTGCAAAGTGCTGACCTAGAAAGAAGCCTTTTAAAAATCATTACTATGGATTTCTTACAGGACTAAACATCCCTCTCTTCTGTACTTGCCTTCAATTTCTTGTCAGATCCAATTCAAAAATTTGATCCTGATCCTTTAAGACTTGAATGAGGTAGATAAGAAATTTTTTCTTCTCCTGAACTGTGCCTTTTACAATGTGGGCCCCTTAAAAACATACATACAAGAGGATTCAAGACAGCCACCTAGAAGCAGCCAACTGGTGACTGTCACACAGAGCAAACCAAGGAAGACAACCCTAGCAGTTGGAGAGCCCTGGCAGTCCGAGCAGGTTGAGATGGAAGATACCCTCCACGTCCCAAAGACCACTGGGGCACTAGGAAAAGAAGGAAGAGAGAAAATGGGCGGCCACCTTTGGAGCCAGGGAGCCCCATCCCCACTTGGCTCACATTAGAAACAGAAAGCAACATCCAAATATGAGAAAAGGTGAGTGCAGTAAATTAGGACTCAACATTTGCTACTGTTATGGATTGGGAGGACCCCCTCTCAAGCCTCAAGGGACTCCAGTTCCACATTGGAAGCAGTCTAGATAGGAATAGCTGTGTGCTGCCAAAGCCCATGTGGAGCTGGGAACTCATTCAAGCTCTGAACCCTACAGCCAAACTGCTGTCAGCCAGCTTCCAGGCCAGGAAAGAACTCTGGTCTAACCATCTTTACTCACCCCAAGGGTAAGTTCTGCCATTGCAGGAAGCTCCAGTTTAGGGCAAGTTGCAGTAAAACACCCTGTTACTGACATAACTTTTGAATTCAGCATCTAATGGGGGAAGAAAAACCAGGAGGGACCTGTGGTCCTAGTAATCTCTCTTTCCCTGTGTGAACACTTTGGGAAACAGATGGCTCTGACATTTCTGCAGTGATACCACAGCAGCTGGGGAGTGGGGGGGGCATTCAGTGTTGTGGGGGTGGGGACAGTTCTCTCACTTTGATCCCCAATGAGTGCCCATAGCTGGGGATTGGAACTCAAACCAGCCCATAGGAAAAATGTTGATGCAGAAAGAAACTTTGCGTTCTGAGTGCAGATAGCCTCAGACAAAGGAAGGGGAATTGGGCAGTGAAGGCAGAAATCTGGCAACCCCTCTCTCCCTTTGTGAACTCTTTGGTACAACAGGAAATGCTGAGTCACCCCCTCAGCAAGGCCACAATGATCAGAGGATCCATTTCTCACTATGGTAGTCAATTGTTCCTGAAGTGGGGAGCTTGAGGGGTCCAGTCTGACCTAGCCCTACCCAATCAGCATTTACCACCTTGAAATTCCAGGGACTGAGGATCTCGGGAGTCACCATAATGCCACCCAATGCCTAGGTCATCTGCAAATCTCTAGGGAAACAGAAGCTAAACGAAAACACCTGCAGTCACCATATAGTTGGCTGTCTCCTCCAAGTTCCACCTCCTGGCTGAAGGCCAACTGCAAAGTCCATTACAGCAAATGAGACAATAATACAGATCTATATTCGTATCCTAAAGGAGATAAGAACAAAGCTCATGTCACCATACCAGTGCACAGACTAAGGCATCAGAGAGCTTTTCCAGAGGCTCCTACAGGATACAGGTGACCAACTCCCTTAAAATTCAACCCCTGCATCATTACATCATTGGCTAACTTACAGGCACCCTTCTAGTACCAGGGAAATTGTGGCAACCTCCTAAGGAAGCTAGACCAGAGGAGTAGCAGGATCCATAGTGGTCAGGTCTCCATTGACTACCACCCCCAAGGGAAGGAAGAGTGCAGCACAACAGAGGGGCACCATGTGGCATAAAAAATAACAATGAGAAATAAATCCCACAAAAGGCCACCCCAACAGTAGCAAACTTATCTAACTAAAAAACAACAACTAACAAAGAGAAAGAGAGAGAAGAGTCTGTCCTCACAGATGAGGAAGAACCAGTAAAACAACATTGGCAATCCCCAAAACCTTAATAAATTGCCCCCCCCAAAAGGGCCTCTCAGATCCCAAACAATGAAACCATCCAGAAAAACATGTTTCTGGTGATACACATAGAATTTAGACTATGGATGGCAAAAACTGTCAAGGAAAAACATGAGAAGATTGAAGCACAGATCATCCATGCAACAAAATCAGTGCAAGAAATAAAGGTGATCTGATCAATATAAGGCAGATCCATTCTGAACTTCTAGAGATGAAGAATTCTTTTCTGGAATTTCAAAGCACAATGACAAACCTTAGCAGTAGACTCAATCAGGCAGAGGAAATAATTTTAAAGCTTGAGGATCAAACTATTGAACTAACCCAGTCTGGGGAAAAAAAAAAAAAAGCAAGAGACTCAAGAATAAACAAAGTCTATAAAAGGTTTGGGATTTTGTAAAGAGACAAAATCTACAGCTGATTGTCATTCCTGAGACAGAAGGAGAAACAGAACACTCTGGAACAAGCCTTCTAATAGATCATCCAAGGAAATTGTCCCTGTTTCCTTAGAGGCATTCATGCAGACTCGAGAGATCCAGAGAAATTCGGTGAGGCATTACATCAGAAGACCATCCCCAAGACACATAATAATCTGTCTCCACAAGGTAAACATGAAATTAAAAATTCCAAGGGCAGATAGAGAGAAATAATAGGTCACCTATTGGGGAACAGTCATCAGAATGGCAGCAGACTTCTCAGCAGAAACCCTACAAGCCAGAAAGGACTGGGGTTCCATCTTTAACATTCTTAAAGAAAAAAAAATTCCAGCCAAGAATTTCCTACCTCATCAAGTTACGCTTCAGTAATAAACTAGAATTAATATCCTTCCCAGACATCCAATCTGTAAAAGAATATGCCACCTTCAGATCAACCCTTCAGGAGATGCACACAGAAACAAAAGAGCAGCTTCACTCTTGCAAAAGCACAGGGAGGCATAGAGTTAACAGATCATACACATCAATCACAAAACCTAAAAAGCAAAGCAGCCTCTTAATAACAATATGACAAGAATAAAACTCCACATATCAATAATTAACATAAGCATAAATGGACTCAGTTCATCACTCAGAAGACATAGAGTGACAAAATAGATTAAAAAAACATGATCCAAGCTTCTGCTGCCTTCAGGAAACCCATCTCAGTGCACAAGATATCCACAGGCTTAATGTAAAGGGCTGAAGAAAGACCTTCCAAGCAAAAAGGAACAGGAATAGCTACTCATATATCAGAAAAAATGGACTTTAAACCAATTAAAGTTAAAAAAGACACTGAAGAACACTATGTAATGATAGAAGACTCAATTCACCAGCAAGAAATATTCATCTTGACTATATACGCACCCAACATAAGAGCACTTATATTTGTATAACAATTGCTAATTAAACAAAGAAAGGGCATATGTAGCCACATAATTATAGTTGGGGTCTTTAATATCCCATTAACAGCCTTAGACAGATCATTGAGGTAAAAAACTAACATAGAAATCCAAAACCTGAACTCAACACTTGACCACTGGAACCCAATAGGCATTTACAGAACACCCAACAATTAGGGAGTATATGCTCTTCTCATCAACATATGGAACATACTTCAGGATTGACCACCTTCTTGGACATAAATGAAGCATGAACAAAATTCAAAAGGTCAAAATTATACCAAGTATCCTCTCAGAACACAGTAGAATAAACAGTCACCAACAGGAAACTTCCAAAACACACAAATACATGGAAATTAAACAACATCTTTCTGATGGACTTTTTAGTAAACACAAAAATAATGGCAGAAATAGAAAGATTCCTTGAAACAAAGCAAAACAAAGATATAAAATACTTCAATTTCTGGAAAACGATGAAATCAGTGCTGAGAGAAAAAATTATAGCATGCACACACATATCAAGAAAATAGAGGAATCTCAAGTAAACAACCTATTGTTACACCTGAGGGAGCTGGAAAGTCAAGAACAATCAAATCCTAGATTAAGCAGAAAAATTAAAATTATTGAATTATTAAAATAAAGTCACAGTTGAATTAAATAGAGTCTAAAAAATCAAGTAAAGGATCAATGGGACAAAAAGCTGGTTCTTTGAAAGGATAAATAAGATTAACAGCCACTGGACAGACTGGCAGAGAGAAAGAGAAAAAGAGAGAGAGAGAGAGAGAGAAAGAGAGAGAGAGAGAGAGAGAGAGAGACTGAATAAACACAATTGGAAACAAAAAAATTCAATGTCACAACTGACCCAGAAGAAATTCAAAAGAATACCAGAGATTACTATGAACAACCATCTGCAAATAAGCTAAAAAATCTAGAGGAAATAGATAAATTCCTGGTATCAATAATCTCCCAAGATTGAAACAGAAAGAAATTAAAACCGTAGAGAGACCAATAACAATCCAAAAATCGATGTAGCTATAAGAAACCTTCCCGCCATAAAAAGCACTGAGTCAAATGATTTCTCAGCTGAATTCTATAAAACATACAAGGAAGAGCTGACACCAATCCTACTGAAAGTATTCCAGGCAATTAAGAAGGAAGAAATTCTCCCTAGCTCATTCAGTGAAGCCAATATCATCCTGATACTCCAAAATGGCAAAAAATCCAAAAAGAAAAGAAAACTACAGACCAATTTCCCTAAAGAATATAGATGTAAACATTTTTAACAAGATTCTATCAAATCACATCCAACAGCACATTTTAAGAATAATTTGTCATGACTAGGTGGCCTTCATTTCCATGATGCAAGGCTTGTTGAACATATGTAAAACAATAAATCTAATACAACACATAAATAGGAGTAAAACATGATTATTTCATTAGTTGCAGAAAAAGCATTTGATAAAATTCAGCACCCTTCCCTAACAAAGACCCTAGAACAACTAGGCACTGGAGGAACTTTAATAATAAGAACCAGCTATGATAAACCCATAGCCAACATCATACTTGATAGGTAGAAGGTGGATGCATTCCCCCTAAGAACTGAATAAGATAAGGTTGCTTTACTCTCACCCTTCCTATTCAACATAGTACTGGAAGTCCTAGCCAGAGAAATTAGACCAAAGAAAGAAATCAAGAGTATCCAAATAGGAAAAGTAGACATTATGTTATTTTTCTTTGCAGAAAATATGACACTATATCTAGAAAACCCTAGCGAGTCTGTCAGAAACTTTGCACTGAAAAAATGATGCTGGTAAATCTCAAGATACAAAATCAATATGTAAAAACCAACAAACAAACAAAAATACAGTTGTATTCCTATATACCAACAACAAGTAGGATGAAAACACAATCTCATTCACAATAGCTACACACACAAAATAAGATAACTTGGCATTCACCTGAACAAGAGGTGAAAGACCTGTACCATGAGAACTACAAAACTCTGCTCAAAGAAATCAAGGGTGATACAAACAAATGGAAAAACATTTCATGCTCATGAATTGGAGGAATCAATATTGTGAAGATGTCCATTCTATCCAAGGCAATCTACAGATTCAATATAATTTCTATCAAATTGTCAGCATCATTTTTCACAGATCTAGAAAAGACAATACAGAAAATCATATGAAAGAAAAAAGAGCCCGAATAGCTAGAGCAATCTCCAGGAAAAAGAACAAAGCTGGAGGCATCACACTTTCAGACTTGAAACTTTACTATATGGCTGTAGTATCCAAGAAAGATTGGTACTGATACAGGAATAGACACAGAACAGTGGACCAGAACAGAGAACCTGGAAATAAAACCATGAACTTTCAGCTAACTCATCTTTGACAAAGCTGATGAAAACAAACATTGAGGAAATGAAACCATATTTAACAAATGGTATTGGAAAATTGGCTAACCACATACAGAAGAAATGAAACTGGACCTCTACCTATCAACTGGACCACTACCTATCAACATAACTCAGAATGGATCAAGAACTTAAATGTGAAACCTCAAACTATAAGAATCTTAGAAGAAAATGTAGGGATTACCCTTTTGAACTTCAGAGTAAGCAATGAATTCATGGCCAAGGCTATTAAAGCAAATGCAGCAAAAACTAAGATTGATAGGTGGAACCTTATCAAACTAAAAGTTTTTGACAAGCAGAAGAAACCAAGAGAGTAAAGAGACAACCCACAGAATGGGAAAAATATTTTCAAGCTATGCATCTAACAAAGGTCTAACATTCAGTATCTACAAGAAACTCAAATGAATTGTCAGGGAAAAAAAAATAACCCCATGAAAAAGTGGACAAAAGACATGAACAAACACTTTTCAAAGGAAGACATTCAAGCAGCCAGCAAACATGAAAAACTGCTCAGCCTCACTAATCATCAGAGACATGTAAGTCAAAACTATAGTGAGATATCACTTTATGCCAGTCAGGATGACTATCTTTAAAAAGTCAAAAAACAAAACAAAAACAAAAACAATAGGTGTTGGCATGGCTATGGAGAAAAGGAAGCACCTCTTCACTGTTGGCAGGGATGTTTAAGTCTTGTAGAAAGCAGTGTGGTGATTTCTCCAAGAACACAAAATTGATCTACCTATACCATCCAGTGAACCCACTTCTGGGAATATACTCAGAGGAAAATAAATTGCTCTACCAAAAATACATCTGCAATGTGTGTTCATTGCAACGCTATTCACAATTACAAAAACATGAAACCAACTTAGATGCCCATCCTCCAAAAAAATGAACAGAATAAAGAAAATGGGATACATACATATGAAGGAATATTAGGCAGCCATACAGACAAACAAAATCATGTCCTTTGCAACAACATGCATGCAGCTGGAGACCATCATCTAAGTGAACTATCACAGAAACAAATAACTGAATACCGCAGGTTCTCATTCATAAGTAGATCCTGATCACTGGTCACATGATCACAAAGATGGGAACAACAGGCTCTGGACACTGCTAAAGGAGGGAGAGAGGGAGGAGGGATAAGGGGCACACAGCCACACACTGGGTACCAGGTCTTCTATCAGGAGAGAGAGGGCTCACTAGAAAACCAGACCTCACCAGCACAAAATTTACTTATGTAGTAAATCTTCACTCGTACCCTACAAATCTAAATTAAAACATACATACATAATAGTAAATATTTCTTTTTTTTTTTTTTTGAGTTGGAGTCTCACTCTCTCACCCAGACTGGAGTGCAAGAGGCTGCTCCCGGCCACAGCAGCCTCGAGCTGCTGGGCTCCGGCGATCCTTCCGCCTCAGCCTTCCAAGTGGCTGGAACTACAGGCGTGTGCTACCACGCCCGGCTAATTTTTTTTATTTATTGTAGAGATAAGGTCTCACCAAGTTGCCCAGGCGGGTCTCAAACCCGCGGGCTCAGGCAATCCACTCACCTCAGCCTCCCCAAGCGTGGGTTTACAGGCTGAGCCACCGAGCCCAGCAGTAAATATTTCTTAAGTGATAAAAGTAAATGAATAATTATTCTATTTTATTAGAATTTAATCTTCTGGCTGCATAAGCTTGCATAATTGTGACATCCTTTATTAATATGCCAATGTTCTTTATTACAGTAAGAAACTGCATATATTTTCTTACATTTTAGTTAGCTAAATAAAGTACTATTAGCATATCACCTTTTAGATTATAAAGTGCTTTCAACATACTTTTCATTTTATAAGTTGTAAATTGTCACTTAAAAAACATCACCATAAATCTTCAGGAGAATTTCAAATCATTTTGACCAAAGTAAAGACTGTACTTCTTTAAAATCAGATGGAATTCATCAGATATCCTGTATGTATTTATATTTTCTTATCCTACAGAGATTATGTGAGAAGTGGACACCACAGACTTCATTAACTTTATTCACATATTCTGAATTACCTGAAAGGGAGAGTCCATGTAATAGTACTTTCACAAGCCAAAATAATCTAATTGCCTTCATGAAATCAAGTGATCCCTTATAATGACCAGCACCAGTTTTTTAACTGGTGAGGCCAAATACAAAATGAAAACTTAAAGACCCCTTTTAAAAAAACATTAAGAATTTTGAAGCTATCTCAAAGAAATCAAAGATGACACAAACAAGTAAAAAAATATTCCATGCTCATGGATTGGAAAAATGAACATTGTTAAGATGTCCATTCTACTTAAGGCAATCTATAGATTTAATGCAATACCCATCAAATTACCAGCAACATTCTTCTCAGACTTAGAAACAACAATACAGGAATTCATAAGGAAACAGAAATGACCACAAATAGCCAAAACAATCCACAACAAAAAAAAACAACCAACCAAACAAACAAAAAAACCCAAAAAACCAAAAAACAAAGCAGGAAGTATCACTCTCTCAGACTTTAAACTTTATTCTAAAGCTGCAATAATCAAAACAGCCTGGTGTTGGGACAAGAACAGGTATATAGACCAATGGAATAGAATTGAAATTCCAGAAGCAAAAGCTCAATTTCTCAACCAACTCATCTTCGACAAAGACTCCACCACCAACCACTGGGGAGAGGAGAACCTATTCAGTAAATGGTGCTGGGAAAACTGGCTGACCACATACAGAAGATTGAAACAGGACCCCTACCTATCCCCATACACAAAAATCAACTCTAAATGGATCAGAGACCTAAATGGATCAGAAACCTTAAACTATAAAAACCTTAGAAAATGCAGGAGACACTCTTAAGGAAATTGGAACTGGCAACCAATTCCTGATTTTAAAAAAATCCAAGTGTCCATGCCATAAGACATAAGATAGACAAGTGGGACCTCATCAAACTGACAAGCTTCTGCAAAGCCAAAGAAACCATCAAGAGAGCAGGGAGACAGCCTACAGACTGGGAAAAAATATTTGCCAACTGTATGTCTGGCACAAGCCTAACATCTAGCATCTATAAGGAACTCAAATGTGCTGAAAAGAAACAAACAAACAAACAAACAGTCCCATTGCCAAGTGGGTAAAATATATGAATAGACAGTTCTCAAAAGAGACATATGAGCAGCCAACAGATACATGAAAAAATGTTCAGCCTCACTAGTCATCAAAGAAATGCAAATTAAAACTACATTGAGATACCACTTAGCTCCAGTCAGAATGGCCATAATCAGTAGCTCAAAAAATAACAGATGCTAGAGAGGTTGTGGCCAAAAGGGAACACTTCTATACTGTTGGTGGGAGTGTAAACTAGTACAGTGTCTGTGGAAAACAGTGTGGCAAATCCTAAAAGTTCTAAAAATTGACCTTCCATACTACTCCACAATCCACCTACTGGGAATATACCTGGAAGAATTCAAATCACTCTATAAAAAAAGAGACCTGCACACCTATGTTTATCGCAGCATTGTTCACAATAGCAAGAACATGGAACCAACCGTGTTGCCCATCAAAAGAGGACGGGATAAAAAAAAAAAAAAGTGGTACATATGCACAATGGAAAATTATGCAGCCATAAAGAAGAACAAAATCATAAACTTCGCAGCAACCTGGATGGACCTCGTGTCTATAATACTAAGTGATCTTTCACAGAAACAAAGAACTGAGTATCACATGTCCTCACGCATAAGTGAACAACTATCATAATACTATGAGAAGGATTGATAGTAGAGGAAACTGCGGGGGTGTGTGGGGGGTGGACAGGGAGGTGGGATTGGCAGTAGTGGGAATCTGCCTGGGGGCGGGGGCACACCTCACCAACAATGGTACCTGCACAATGAATATTTGTATACCTAACCCCGAATTGTACTCCACAATTTTAAAATAAAAAATTTAAAGATGAAAAAATAAAACATAAAAAAATGTTAAAAAAAAGAATTTTGAAAATATCAACGTCAAAACATTAAATCAAGCATGGTGCCCTTCTGACTGTAGTTCCCTATGTTACTGAACAGTTTGTGTGCCTTTGAAGCTGCCCTGATTATGGCATTGTCTACGCAATAGATTAGCAGTTTAAAAATAAAAGGAAACTACTATGTAACAGGCACAGTGTTGGCCTCTCATGTCCTATAAACCTTTTGACTTCCAAGAAAAACTCAGAAACTGTGAAGGTCATTGCTTTCCCATTCTAGGGATGAGGACACCTCTGCTAAGATTCTGCGAGTTCACCATATGTCTTTTGAGACATACAATGTTTCTATCCTTAATTTTTCTTCAGAGATGAGTGTTTATTTAATTAGTGATTGCAAATTGTAAGTGGTGAGGACTTAAGCGGAGGTTAATCTAATTACAAATTTTAAAGGACATACTAAGTGCAGCTAAAAGGAACATTTTCTAGTCAATTTCTTTACTACTGGTGCAGGTTTAAGAGTATGGCACCCTTACACGATTCTTTTCATAATTTTGGTATTTCCCCAGAGTGGAATATTTTCCTTTTGCTTTAGAACTCCTTTGCAGTAACTTTGGGTAACATGCAGTCAATAATGCAATATATTAATAAACTTGGATGAAGATTCCGTTTTCACTTCTTCCACATCTCCCAAGGAAGCTTCTCAGCTTTAGTGACAAAAAGAAAGATGCTACTACAATGTGGAAAAAAACCTTGCCTTATACACATCATTTTCCAAATGGAGTCATCAGAGCTGGGATGGAAACCTCAATTTAAACCACACTTATATTGCTGTTGGACCTCATATAAGTAATCAGGTCATATGCATATGCATCGACAAATTTTCTCCCATAACATACTATGGAAAAAATCATTTTTGCTTATGACATACTATGTTGGCAATTCCAGGGTCAAGACTTTTAAAAATATTTTCAAATATTGGATACCAAGTACCTGCAAATAATTGTAAATTTTTATTTTTAAATAGATATTTAAATGAATATATTCATGCATGTTTTTCTCTTCCTTGAGGATCATTTGATGGAGTAAATATCAAAGGAGTAATTACTGACTCAAAAGTTATAGACTTCACTAAAATCAACTTTAAAGTATTCTCCTCATTATAAAGAAAATAAAACAGTTATTTTAGACAATTAGGGAATACATAAAATGTAACTATAAAGATAATCTCAAGTTACAATAGGCATTTTAGGCCCTGTTAAAATTTTAACACAGGTATGTTCACTCTTGTTTCTCTCTCTCTCTGTATGTGTGTATGTGCATGTATTTGAAGCAACTATTATATTAGTACTTTACAGATAACTGTATATTGTGCCTTTCTATTTAACATTTTATCATTAGCTTTTCCTTGGGGCACTAAAAATCTTCCAAAATAATGAATTTTAATATCTCTGCACTATCCCTCTGAAAAGATTATGCGGTATTTCTACCATTTAGCCTCTCAATCATCATTAAGATTTAATTTCCAGCCTGTGTTCATATAAAAGTATTGGTGTGATAAATACAATTTATGAATATTTTTAAGTCAAATTTTAAACAAGTTAAATTACTAGATCTAAATATACTATCATTTTTTTCTTCCATATTTCCAGGTAACTATCCATAAAGGCTGTATTAATTTACACCCCCAACTAGAATGCACAAGATTGCTTATTTCACTGTCAGCTTCAATAATGAAGTGAACTTTATTTTATTTTATTTATTTTTTTTGAGTCGGAGTCTCACTCTGTCGCCCAGACTGGAGTGCGGTGATCGCTCCCGGCCACCGCAGTCTCGACCTGCTGGGCTCTGGCGATCCTTCCGCCTCAGCCTTCCAAGTAGCTGGAACTACAGGCGCCCGCTACCACGCCTGGCTAATTTTTTGATTTATTGCAGAGTTGAGGTCTTGCCAAGTTGCCCAGGCGGGTCTCGAACCCACGGGCTCAGGCAGTACACTCACCTGGGCCTCCCAAAGCGCGGGATTACAGGCTGAGCCACTGAGCCAGGCTACGGAGTGAATTTTAAATTATTACCTCTCTTCCTCTCTCCCTCCTCCCCTCCCTCCCTACTTCCTTCCTCCCTTTCTTTCTTCCCTCCTTCCAACATTTGGTTGCTATCACAAATTAAAATCATTTTCTATCCATTTGTTTTTGTTGTAGTTTTAACAAAGAATTATCAATTTGATAATTTATCAAGTAGATTTTTGACATTTTTGGAGGAGACCATATGATTTTTTTCACCTTTGTTTCACTAGCGTGGCATATATTCTAGAATAAAATTAAGCACTTAAAATAAATTCTATAGGTTATAGTTTGTATCTTTTGGGTGGATTTGCTTAAAGCTTATTTGGAATGTTTATAAAATTATTGAGATTTATCTGTTTTGTTTTGCATTATTTTGTATATAGTAGATTTAGAAAAAATTTGAAAGAAAGAAAAAATTTTCAAGAGAGAGTGTAGCATTCACTCTCTCTTGAAAAGTTTAATTTATGCAAAAATTAGCAGATTTATAAAAAAATTTAACAAAGATCTCACATAAAATTTATGAATCTAGAATATTTTGGCTCTCATTTTTATAAGATTTTATAAGCTTGTAAGATTTTATAAGCTTTTTATAGTTATTTTCTTACTTTAAATGAGGGACCCAAGTATTTATTTACAAAAAATTGCAGGTTTTTTTATAGTTATTTTCTTACTTTAAATGAGGGACCCCAGAATTTATTTACAAAAAATTGCAGGTTTATTCTTACATGTTTAAACTCTAGTCACCTTCAAATTACTCCCCATTTGATACAATACACCTGTTGAGACACTTTTTCTACTGCTCAAAACATTTTTTGAACTTGACAGTTTTGATGCCTTTTAGTGTTTCTACTGTTTTATGTTTCGCCTTTCCACATCGGCAAAACATTTCCCTCTGAAGATTTTTTCCATCCAGGGAAACAAAAAAAGTCACTCAAGGTGAGCTTGGATGGGGCACAAGAGTTATGCTGTTTTGGTCCAAAACTGCTGTATACACAGTCAACATGATGTGGGCATGTGCACTTGTAGAACACCCATTATGAAATGAGCAAACACATTGAAATAATTTTTTTTTAAATTCACTGAAGCTGAACTCAGTCTTTCACAACTTTGCTAGCCGGTACACTGATGCTGATGGGTTACTAGAACACTTATCTAGCAGGGGAAGCCTATTCTACAAGGGGTCCTTCCTCCAAAAAATAATCTTTTTTGGCTCTTCCCTTATACAGTTAAATGATAAATTAGTTTACACATTTGTTTTTATTTGCAAATTAAATTACTTATAAAGTAATTATCTTCTATTGAACAGAACTTTTGCCATAATGTACACATTTTGAAGTGCAGAACATTTTTTATTTTATAACTTTTCATGTCTTTCATAGGTAATAATCTGTTTTGGTTTATAGTATTTCTTCTGTAAATTTTTAAATTTATTAAAAAGTGTATATTTTATAGTTATTTTAAAATATATTAGTATAAATTTGGCCAAGTAATACTTAACAATTTTTAATATATGTTGCTCACTCTCCATTTTCGTGTGCTTTCTCTATTTTCCCTATGCAACTGCAATTTTGATCATTTTTATGAAAATACTCTTTCTCTGGAACATATTTTAAGTATATTTTAATTTTATAGTCTTTTTATCCCTACATTTTAAATTATAGTTTCTTTACCTCTTTTTGAAAACTTTACCTTGTTATTTTTGCTTATTTTGTAGTTAAATGGTAAGTTAACTTACATATTTGTGTTCATTTAAAAATTAAAATACCTTTAAGATAAATTTTATTGAATGTAATTAGGCATAATGTATAAATTTTGAAATGCAAAATGTCAAGCATAATTATTTTCTGAACATTTTGAATTAAAAATTTTATTTCAATTTTATTTTAAATTAGAATTTTATTTTTTTAGTTTCAAAAACATAAAAATCCTATGCATGTACAGTCATCACTAATTTAATTTACTTAAGATTTTCTTTACTTTTTTGTTTTATCAGAATAATACTGATTACTATAATCAATAAATCTTCAAATTTTATGGTGAATCTCAATAATAAAATTTTTCTTCCTCACCTAATAGTACATTGTATATGTTATGGTTTATGGTTGACTTTTCTCCACTTTGTAATTCAGGGACTTGCTTATTCCTTTTCTATTTTAATGGCTAAAATCTCAGAATTACTGTCTTCCATCTTTCAATTTTAATATAATACTAATATATTTCTTATATCTTTTCATTCTTCTTCCAGTTTTATTTCAATTTGTTTTTATGTCTCTAAATCAGTAATCCTCTTTTTTGGTAAAGAATCATTCTTTGGAAATGTTATTATAAACAAATACTCCCATCAAATCCCATAGCAGACATATATATATATATGAGCAAGCCTGGGACTCACTTAAGACCTACAGAATTTGGGCCCTTGATAAATTAAAGTTCCTTGTATTAATCTGATATGTCCTGCTGTTTCAAAATCACTGTTCCTTTTTTTAAAAAAAATAATGCTCTTTAATTATTTTTATTTTAAAATTATGGGGTACAATTCAGGGTTAGGTATACAAATATTCATTGTACAGTTACCCTTGTTGATGAGGTGTGCCCCCCCTTCCCCAGGCAGATATCGACTACTGTTAATCCCACCTCCCTGTCCCCTCTACCACAGTTTCCCGCTACTGTCAATCCTTTTCTAACAGTATTAAGGTAGTTGTTTAAGGTTCACTTATGAGTGAGAACATGTGATACTCAGATCTTTGTTTCTGTGAAAGATCACTCAGTATTATAAACTCTAATTCCATCCAGGTTAATGCTCTTTATTTTAATAGCTTCAGGGGTACAGAGAATTTTTTGTTACATGACTGTTTTGCATAGGGGTGAAGAAGTCTGGGCTTTAAGTGTACCCGTCACCCCATTAATGCACATGGTATCTGATAGGTAATTTTTTAACCTTCCGCCATCCTCCCCCTTCTGCGTCTCTAATGTTCTTTATGCCATTCTACATGCCTTTGCTGACCATGATCTTAGCTCCCAATAAATCTACTGAGCTATACATAGTACTTTGGGTTGAAATTTTCTTTGTGAAACACAAGGAGGCTAAAGCTTCCTACATTCTCATGCTGTAGACTGAATTCTCTCTCTCTTGCATAATCTCTTTGATATCTCTCTTTGGATTCTCCTCACTCTTTGAAATCTACTCTTTTTAAATTTTCTCGTGGATATACTTTCTTTTAGAACCTCACTTGGCTTGTGCTCCAAGAAGCTATTAAGTCTAGGATTTGGTGAGAAAGCTCATTTCCAGGCCACACAGTAACTAGAATGGGTTCTAGGGCAAAGACAGCTTATTTAGTCAGGTCCATTATCATGGTTCACATGTGGACATGCCTGTTCATGAGGCCAGGTTTATTCAAAGCAATTTAGAATTCATACTTATGTACATTGTTTGTCTGACCTTATCATCTATGCCAACCTCTTACAAGGCTGGCCTCCCCCATCCTGTTTACTTATTTCATGTTACATGTTCTCAAAATAATAGTGAAATTTTATTTGGCTTCCCCATTGTTCATGTGGATTTAAAGCTACTTACCAGCATTTAAAATTAAGGGCTAGTTGTGCATCTAGATATTAAGTTCAGTAATCCAAAAACCTGAGCAGTGGGAACAAGGATTCTGATATAACAATATTTGTTTATTCTGGCATTATCATGACAGTGATGCTGTGAGATAGAATGGTTTTTTGAGTCTATTTTTTGTTGTTGTTGTTTAGTCTAGCCTCTTCTATAAAAGCAGACCTTTTTCCTGGTGCCACTTTCTTCTTTATAACTGAAGCAATGGCAACCTCAGGAAAAGAACCCACCACCTGATAACTTTCCCTTCATGTGGTTGCTGCAGATTCCAAGCGGAGAGTCTATTTGTCCCGTGACTATCCCAATTTCAGTCACTTATGTCACAGAATTGAAAAAAAGGGACTGGAAGGATCCTGCTATAATTTTCCCTAAAACAAAACAAAACAAAAAAAACCTCTACAAAAACAAAAGAAACCACCTCCTTACAAATTTCCATTTAAAAATTATAAAGTAGTATGTTCATTTAGGGTGTAAGTAATTTTTAGTTCACGTTAAAAAGATAACTAATATTATTTTTAGGCACTTGTTCAGCACAGCACAGTCTTCCATTGGTATTTTTTTCTTATTCTCCTGAGACTTATGTCTATTTCTGATTCTGTTCCCCAAGCCCTCTGTAAGAATAGAAAGGCAATGAACTCATTTGATTTTTGTTTTAGCAATGCCTGTCTTTTCAGCCAGTAAATTGCTCTGGCCATCTGTAAGAAACTCCACTCTCTCTGTCAGTGACCTTTTGTTCCTTCCATGTTTGAAAAATTTCTTATTATTTGTCTTAACGTCTTCTGCAATCTTCTTTCGTTTGTCACCTTTCCTTTGCTTATCATATTTTTCTTTTACATTTTGAGCTTCAGAATCATTTTTATATTCATAGATTTTGCATGAGATTTTTCTCTCCCTGACCCTCCTTTTTGCATTTGGTATTGAGAGTGCAAAAATTGCCCGTGTCTTTGTGTTCTTATGCAGGACATTTACCGTGATTCAATATAAACACAAAAAGCTTAATCGCTCTTAGTTATTCCTTATTTTCTGTCTTAACTTTCAAAGTGAAGTAACAAAAACAACATTCACTCATCAGTCATTAAGCAAATTTGTACTAAATATCTACTGTGCTTTAATACTTGCAATTTATTGGCAGTTCAGTTTGAAAAAAAGTTTGTATCTTTCCTGTTTTGTAATACAACTGCCTGATTTTTTTTTTCCTTCAGTTTTAGTATTCTGGGGTATATACAGTGCTCACAAACATGTTGAAATCTAGACGCCCACAGGACAATGATCTCTACCTTCTCCCTTTAATAGACATTGTTGTCAAAAGTAATAAATGGCATATCCTCTCACGACAGCCAAATACTTTCTCCATGCTATCTACTTATGCAAGGGCTGCATCTTCAATGATAAATCTTGTGTATTAACTAAGCACTTGGCCATGCATTTACATAGTGCTTGGAGGCTGCTTCCTTTAGGCAAGCCCTGGGAGAACGAGGTTCTCTTTTTATTTTATTTTTATTTTTAATTTGAAAGATGTGGGTACAATTCAGGGTTAGGTATACGAATGTTCATTATACAGGTATCCTTGCTGATGAGGTATGCCCCCACCCCAGCAGTTTCCCACTACTGCCAATCCCACCTCCCCTCTGGCAGTTTCCCACTACTGTCAATGCCTTTCTTATAGTATTATGATAATTTTTCTAGGTCTGCTTATGAGTGAGAACACGTGGTACTCAGTTCTTTATGCAACAGATCACTCACTATTACAGACTCTAAGTTCATCCAAGTTGCTCTGAAGTTCATAATTTTGTCCTTCTTTTTGGCTGCGTAATATTCCATCATGTATATGTACCACATTTCTGTCCAGTCCTCTTTCGATGGGCAGCATGGTCAGTTCCATGTTTTTGCCATTGTGAATTCTGCTGCAACAAATATGTGTGTGCTGGTATATTTTTCATAGAGTTATTTGAGTTCTTCCAGGTATATTCCCAGCAGGGGGATTGAGGGGTCATATGGATGGTTGGTTTTTAGATTTTTTAGGAATTGCCACACTGCTTTCCTCAGAGGTTGTACTAGTTTATACTATCACCAACAGTGTAGAAGTGTTCCCTTTTTTTCACAATCTCTCCAGCATCTGTTTTTTGAGTTATTGATGATGGCCATCCTGACTGGAGTTAGCAGATATCTCAGTGTGGTTTTAATTTGCATTTCTTTGATGGCTAATGAGGCTGAGCATTTTTTCATGTATCTGTTGTTTGTTTGTATGTCTTCTTTTGAGAAATGTCTATTCATATCTTTTGCCCACTTCATAATGGGGCTGTTTCTTTTTTTTCCTTTCGGCATGTTTGAGTTCCTTGTAAATCCTACCTTCAGAGTCATGCACAAAAGCATCAGTCACTCTGAGATGTGAATTCAGACATATGTAATGCTTTAAAAGTTTTATGTCGTATATTTTTAGAAAAGCAAGACTAAATAAGCAAACCATGAATTCAAAGTCAAGTAAAGCTAACTTTAATTTTGCTTAAAAAAAAACAAACTAAAAACAAACAATAAACCCTTGATATTTACTGGGTGTTTACCATGTGCCAGGTACTGCTATAAGAAATTGACATAATTTGAGTGGTTTACAAGCAGGTGAAGTTTGGGCCTCCATCTGGACCTCACTTCACCTGGTGAGGTTACATACCCATCCCCCTCCCCTGACAGTGTCCCACTCCTTTTCTTATAGTATTGTGATAAATATTCAGGACCCATGTATAAGCGAGGACATGTGGTATTCAGTTATTTGTTTCTGTAATAGATCATTGAATATGATGGACTCTAAATCCATCCAAGTTGCTGTAAAGCCCATAATTTTGGACTTTTTTTAATGGCTGTGTAATACTTCGTTGTGTATATGTGCCACATTTTCTTTATCTAGTCCACTTTTTGCTGTTGTTGTTTTTGTTGTTTTTTTGTTTTTCAAAGTTTAGCCTAAAGGAAAGATTTTTAAAAAAAATTTATTATAAAGATGTGGGGTAGCTGGGCTCGGTGGCTCAGCCTGTAATCCCGAGCCTTTGGGAGGCTGAGGTGAGTGGATTGCCTGAGCCCGCGGGTTCGAGACCCGCCTGGGCAAGCAAGACCTCATCTCTACAATAAATAAAAAAAAAATAAATAAAAAAAAAAAAAAATAAAATATTTTTATTTTTAAATT
>CAUYQG010113162.1:0-22469 GCA_963574415.1 Tarsius wallacei
GATACACCTTCTTGGACCACAGTGGAATAAAAATAAATATCAACACCAATAAGGTTCCCCCAAAACCCACAAAGGCATGGACACTAAACAGCATGATGATAACAACTCCTGGGTCAACATGGAAATCAAAGAGAGATTAAAAGATACCTGGAAACAAATAAAAATGAAGAAATGTCTGCCAAAATCTCTGGGATGCCATGAAAGCTGTAGTAAGAGGGGAATTCATATCTCTGCAAACACACATGAAGAAAATGGAAGGATAACAAATTAGCAGCCTAACAAGTCACCTAAGGAAGCTGGAAAAACAAGACCACCAAAACACTAACTTCAGCAGAAGAATCCAGACCACTAAAATAAAAGCCCAAATTCAGGACATAGAAGACAAAAAGATAATACAAAAAAATCAGTGAAACAAAAAGCTGGTTCTTTGAAAGGATAAACAAGATCGATGGTCTCCTAGCTAGACTGACCAAGAAAAAAAGAGAAAAAACCCAAATAAACATAAGCAGAAACACAAAAGATGAAGTCATATCTGACCCTGAAGAAATACAAGAGATCATTAGAGACTGCTATGTACACTTGTATGAAAACAAACTTGAAAACCTAAAGAAATAAAGGAATTTCTGACATCACACAACCTATCTAGGTTGAAACAAGAAGAAATTGAGACCCTAAATAGACCAATAACAATCAAGGACATTGACTATGTCATAAGAAAACTACCTACAAAAAAAAAAAAGTCTCGGACCAGATGGCTTTCCAGCATAATTCTATAAGACATATAAGGTGGAACTAATACCAATTCTACTAAAAGTATTCCAGGCAATTGAGAAAGATGGAACTCTCCCCAAATCATTTTATGAATCTAACATCACATTGATACCCAAGCCAGGTAAAAACCCAAAAAAGAAAGAGAACTACAGGCCAATATCTTTGATGAACATAGTTGCTAAAATTCTCAACAAGATCCTAGCAAACCGGATTCAACTACACATCTCAAAAATCATCCATCATGACCAAGTCGGTTTCATCCCTGGGGTGCAAGGCTGGTTCAACATTTGTAAGACTATAAATGTAATTAAATACATCAACAGACATCAAAAGAAAAACCACATGATTATATCATTAGACCCAGAAAAAGCTTTTGATAAAATCCAGCATCCCTTTTTGAAAAAAACCCTCGAACATCTAAGCATATGTGGAACATACCTCAAAAGGATAAAAGTCATCTACAAGAAAACCAAAACCAGCATACTTCTAAACAGACAAAAATTGGAACCATTTCCCCTGAAAACTGGAAAAAGATAAGCATTCCTACTTTCACCCCTCCTATTTAATACAGTTTTAGAAGTCCTAGATAAAGCAATCAGAAAATAGAAAGTGATCAGGGTATTAAAATAGGAAAAAAGGAAGTCATGCTATCTCTCTTTGCAGACAACATGATTGTATACCTTAAAAACTCAATAAAATCTGTCAAAAACCTCCTTGCACTGATAAAGGACTTTGGCAAAGTCTCAGGGTATAAAATAAATGTTCAAAAGACAATCACATTTCTTTACACCAAAAATAAATAAACAGAAACCCAAGTTAAAAGCACAATCCCATTCAGAGTAGCCACAAAACAAATGAAATACCTTGTCGTCTTCCTAACCAGAGACGTGAAAAACCTTTACAATGAAAACTACAAAACACTGCTCAAAGAAATCAAAGATCACACAAAAAAGTGGAAAATTCCCATGCTCATGGTTTGGAAGAATCAACATTGTTAATATGTCCATCTTACCTAAGGCAATCTACAGATTTAATGCAATACCCATCAAATTACCAGTAACATTCTTCTCAGATCTAGAAAAAACAATGAAGAAATTCATATGGAAACACAAACAGTCAAGAATAGCCAGAACAATCCTCACCAAAAAAAAAAAAAAAAAAAAAGCAGGAAGTATCACACTACCAGACTTTAAATTTTACTATAAAGCTACAAAAATCAAAACAACTTGGTATTGGTACAAGAACAGGCATATAGACCAATGGAATAGAATTGAGATTTCAGAAGCAAAACTTCAATTTCTCAACTCCCTCATCTTCACCAAAGCCTCCACCACCCACCACTGGGGAGAGGAGAACCTATTCAGTAAATGGTGCTGGGAAAACTGTATGACCACATGCAGAAGATTAAACAAGACCCTCTATCTATCCCCATACACAAAAATCAACTCTGAATGTATCAAAGACCTAAATGTAAAACCTCAATCTATAAGAACCTTAGAAAATTCAGGAGATGCCCATAAGAAAATTGAAACATTCTGGGAACAGGCTTATAGACCAATGGAATAGAATTGAGATTCCAGAAGCAAAACCTCAATTTCTCAAACAACTCATCTTCACCAAAGCCTCCACCACCCACCACAGGGGAGACGAGAACCTATTCAGTAAATGGTGCTGGGAAAACTGACTGACCACATGGAGAAGATTGAAACAGTACCTCTATCTATCCCCATACACAAAAATCAACTCTAAATGGATCAGAGACCTAAATGTAAAACCTCAAAGTATAAGAACCTTATAAAATGCAGGAGATACTCTTATGTAAATTGGAACTGGCCACCAATGCCATAAGAGATAAGATAGACAAGTGGGACCTCATCAAACTGACAAGCTTCTGCAAAGCCAAAGAAACCATTAGGAGAGCAAGGCGATAGCCCACAGACTGGGAAAAAGTATTTGCCAACTCCGTGTCTGACAAAGGCCTAACATCTAGAATCTACAAGGAACTCAAATGTGCTGAAAAGAAAAAAAAAGAAAAAAAGAAAAAAAAAGACCCATTACAAAAGTGGGCAAAAGATATGAATAGACAGTTCTCAAAAGAAGACTTATGAGCAGTCAACAGATACATGAAAAAATGTTCAGCCTCACTAGTCATCAAGGAGATGCAAATTAAAACTACACTGAGACACCACCTAACTCCAGGCAGAATGGCCATCATCAATAACTCAAAAAATAACAGATGCTGGAGAAGATGTGGCAAAAAGGATACACTTCTACACTGCTGGTGGGAGTGTAAACTAGTATAACCTCTGTGGAAAACAGTGTGGCAATGCCTAAAAGTTCTAAAAATCGACCTTCCATATGACTCCGCAATCCCCCTACTTGGAATATACCTGGAAGAACTCAATTCAAAAAAGATACATGCACATGTATGTTTATTGCAACATTATTCACAATAGCAAGAACATGGAACCAACCGTGCTGCCCATCAAAAGAGGACTGGATAAAAAAATTGTGGTGACGCATACACAATGGAATATTATGCAGCCATAAAGAAGAACAAAATCATGAACTTTGCAGCAACCTGGATGGAATTAGAGTCTATAATACTGAGCGATCTTTCACAGAAACAAAGAACTGAGTATCACATGTTCTCACTCATAAGTGGACCTTGAACAACTACAGCAATACTATAAGAAAAGGATTGACAGTAGCAGGAAATTGTGGACTGGGGGCAAGGAGGTGGGATTTACAGTAGTGGAAATCTGCCTTGGAAAGGGGGGGTACACCTCATCAACAAGGGTAACTGCACAGTGAATATTTATATACCTAACCTTTAAATGTATTCCACGATTTTAAAATAAAAAAAAACTTTTATAGTTAAAAAAAATGTGAGGACTCCCCCAAATGGAATTATCTTTGGGAGGGTAAGCCCCTTAAACTATAGGTCTGCCTAATAGGTAAGTGTTCTAGGAACCCACTGGAGTCAGTGTATCAGCTAGTGTGACTGTGAGAAGTTGTTTGACTTCAGTGAATTTTTTTTGAAATTCTTTCAATGTGTTTGCCCACTTCGTGATGGGTAATTCATGAGCTCACCTTTCCACACCACACTGATTGCTTATTAGTTTTTGACCTCTATGCCCCACCCTCCCTATTCACCAGATAGTGCCTTGGGAGACATTTTTTGTTTGTGTCCTTGGATGAAAAAAAGTCCTCAAAGGGAAAGTTTTGCCAATGTGAAAGAGGTAAAACAAACAAACAAACAACAATAACAAAAAAATGGCAGAAAAACTAAAAGGCAGTTCAAACACTGTTTGGGGCAGTAGAGAAAACATCTTGATAAGTATTTTGCATCAAATAGATAGTACTTTGAAGGTGACTGAAGTTTAAACATGTTAGAATAAACACACAATTTTTTTTTTTGAGAAAGCAGGATTTATTAAGGGGACAGAAAAGCTTCAACAGTGGAAGAGGACCTGAAGAGGTTGCCCAATACACATTTTTTTAGTAAACAAATTCCATTTTGGGAGTCTTCTCTCCTACATAAAATCTCTTTTAATTAATACAGCTTTCCATTCCTTCATTTTCTTCTTTTCTATCTGTTTCATTTTTTTCTTTCCTCCCTTTCTTCCTTCCTCCCCATCTCTTTCTGCCACTTTCCTTCTACTTCTCTCTCTTTTTTCTTCTTCTTCTTCTTTTTCTTCTTTTCCTTCTCTTTCTTCTTCTTCTCCTCCTCCTGCTTCTTTTTTAAAAAAGATATGTATTCTGGTACATATTTGTTTAGCTTAGTTGCTTGTTTCCATGGAAACTCTAGCCTTGGAACATTAGGGAATTTTCAATGATTCTTATCTCTCCTGGAAATTTTCAGTCTTCAGATTTTCCTAAAATAATTTTCTAACTTCCTCAAAACATTTTTTTGTCCACTCTTCAGTGAGATCTACTCTGGCTACCTGATTTAAAATGAATCATACCCATCATATTTCTGTAATCTCTTTTTATATCTGTCTCTACCCTCTCCCACCAAAAGACACACTGAAATGCAAGCTTCATGAATATACTTTTTTTGGTCTTTTTTTCACTATTATACCTCAATTTTTTAAAAAAACTACTGACACATGAATGCTTCTAGTAAAGATAAATATTTGTTATAAATTTATTGAAAATTAATGGTGGATCATGATGATCACCAAAGGAAGTGCAAGACTAGTATCAACCTACCACCAACATTATCACCAACTCTCTTCATTGCCTGAGCTGGACTCCTGACATATAAGATTTCAGGTGTTGATGTGGACTTGTTTCCCAACATGTGAAATATGTGAAGAAAAATGATCTACATTATAGAAAAGACAAAGTAGAGGAGAAAAAAAAAATGAATGCAGTAGCTACCAAAAGACAGAAAATAGATATGTATGAAAGCAATAGAGTGATAAAACCAACTCACAAATGAAGGATTTGATGGACTCCATACCATATAAGAAAAAGCCTTCCAGTGAGAACAATATGCTGAGGAAGGCAAGCTAACCACTATATAACTCTGTAATTCACTATTCCTATTTGGAAAGCTATTAAATTAATCATTTTAGAGTCATGATGCATCTTTTTATCTGAATATAATTTTCCTGAATGGGATTCTTTACTATGATTATTCTGATTTTATTCCACATTTGCATATCAGGTATTTTGAAAGTGGTTAAATTTATTATTTAGAGTAGAGATTGTCAAACAATAGCTCACAGTCCAAATTCTGCCAACTGCTTGTGTGTGTACAGCTTCTGAGTTAAAAACACTTTTCATATTTTAATCATTGAAAAAGTGTAAAACTACTATTTTGTGGCATATGAGTACTATATAAATTCTGTTCAATGTCCATGAATAACGTTTTATTGGAACAAAACCACACTCATTTATTTATGGTGCTCTGGCTGCTTTCATGCTACAATTGTACAACTGAGTAGTAGTAACAGAGACCATATGGCCCTCAAGCCTAAAATATTTACTTACTGGCCTTGCTGAAAAAAAAGTTTGCTGATCCTTGATTTAGACCATATATTTCAAGCTAAAGAGGAGCTAAATCCAAGAAAGATTGAGACTGAAAAGAGGGAATAGAAACAATACACAGAGAGTGTGGATTAAGGGAACCTTGGTCTGTGACACTGTCTATGAATTCATGACAATGAATTATAATCACTAAATATAACAGGTACTGCCTACTGTAAGAGAGAAAAGTAAATTTAGTGCATTTTTGGAAAAATTGTATTGAAGATAAACTAGAACTTTTGAGAATTTTATATGAATATCAGGCAATTAGTATGTTCAGAAGATGGATCATGATGATCGCCAAAGGAAGTGCAAGACTAGTATCAACCTACCACCAACATTGTCACCAACTCTCTTCATTGCCTGAGCTGGACTCCTGACATATAAGATTTCAGGTGTTGATGTGGACTTGTTTCCCAACATGTGAAATATGTGAAGAAAAATGTTCTACATTATAGAAAAGACAAAGCAGAGGAGAAAAAAAAATGAATGCAGTAGCTACCAAAAGACAGAAAATAGATATGTATGAAGGCATTTGATTATATTGCATTCTGATTCTAGTTGCAGTGGAACCTGGATGTATCTCTAGCTTTAGGTTTGTAAAATTCTCCTGGGATTATTATTTAAAGTGTCCCAATGAAGAGAAAGAGAAAAGCTAGGTAATTTTAGAAAACAGAATTTTGATTGGATACTATATAGCTTAAGACAAAAATAATTATCAACAATCACTGTATTCTAATTATTACATTTGTTTCCCACAAAACTATTAATTCTGATTCAATATGGCCCCCAAGGAGCAGCAGACAAGTACTTCCTTCACTTAGGGAGACAGTAAGTAGGGCACAGTCACCATCAGACAAAAGCACCCTGTACAGTTGCAGTTTTGAGTAGGTAAAACACCCTGCACCCAACAGAAGTCTCTTCTAACACATAGAGACCAGTAAGCAGAGTGCTACAAAGGCAGACTCTGGATTTTGGGCCCCTAATCCCCTGCAATGTGCAACGCTTTTGTAGAAACTGAATGAGAAGGGGTAAGTGATCCTGACACACTCTAGGTTTGTTTTCCCTTCTCAGCTGCATGTGAGTTGTTGTTCCCATGAAGGAGGAGTCCTCATTAAGGCACAGTGGTGGGTGACCAGAGGTCAAGCAGAATAGGGAATAAACCTGCACTCTGACAGTTTCCAAGGATATGCCTTCCATCAGTGGAGCCCAGTGGCTGACTGCCAGGCCAGGAAAGCTCACCTGTAGATTAAACTTGGCTGGCATCCACCACCAACATCTGGCAGGCAACCCTACTCCTAGATCAGGAAAAACCACCTGCCAGCCCTGCATAGCCGCAGGGTATATCCCCTCCATGACAGGGACCTCTCTCTCTTCCAGTACTAAGCACAGACTTGAGTAGGGAGGAAGCAACAGGAAAGACAATCAAAGTCCTTCCCGGTGGGAAGGTATCTGGACTGCAAACTGCAAACCAGTACACAGGGGACCAGTTTGACCTTGCATTCACAACCCACAGAATACTTGCAACAGGCCTGAAAGCCAACTCAACCAGACTAATCATGGGTGCATTTTTAGGGTGGGACATGGAGAAAAAGTGAGTGCCCCTCTCTCACTTGCTGAGTGATCTATATTGAACCAAAGAAAGAGCCCTAGAACAGGGACATTAACTAGCTTCAGAGCAACAAAACTGAAGAAGAAAGAAAATATGAAAGAGTTGCTCTACACAAATGAGAAACAGCAGCAGCAACAACAACAACAACAACAACAACAAACCAGAAAATCCTCAGACTCTTAAAGAGACAACACTTGAAAAAGAAGCTATCTGTACATAGCAATGGAAATCCCCCAGAACAACCTGTCCCCGATGACAGTTACAGAGCTCAAGATTCAATGGCTAAAGTGAATAACAAGAACTATGAGAACCTAAAATGAACAAAGAAAACCATGAGAAACTAAAAGTGAAGTCATATAAAGAAGTAAAAGTGGAGTTGACCCATTTCAAAAATGCCCATTCTAAAATACTGAAAATGAAGAATTACAGTCTGGATGTTAAAAACACATTAATAAGAGTAGACAGCAGGATCAATCAGAATTTCGGACCTTGAAGACCAAAATATGGAACTAACCCAGTCTGCCAGTAACACTTTAAAAACTCGAAAAGAATAAGCAAAGCTTCTAAGAAGTGTGAGACTATGTCAAGAAGCCAAATCTGCACCTGAATGGTATCCCTGAAGCAGAAAGATAAATTGAGAACACTATGGAACAAGTATTTCATTAGGTCATCCAAGAAAACTTCCTACATATTGCACCATTCAAGTGCAAGAGATTCAGAGAACACCTACAAGGTAGCGTATGAGAAGACTGTCCCCAAGACACATAGTAATCTGCCTCCACAAAGTAAGTATGAAAAAAAAAATCTTAGAGGCATTAAGAGACAATGTTCATACCCCTTACCAGGGAAGACCCTACAGAATTGCTCAAGACTTATCTGCAGAAATATTACAGGCAGAAGGAATGAAGTCCCTTTTTTAAAATTTGTCAAAGGTAAGCAATTTCAGCCAAGAATCTCCTACCCCATCAAGCTAAGCTTCATCAGTGCAAGAGAATTAAAATCCTTCCCAGACATCCAATTCCTAGGAGAATATGCCATCTCAGGACCAGTCCTTCAGAAGATGCTTGAGAAGGTGATGGACACAGAAACAATGCAACGGTGATACTCGCCACAAAAATACAGGCAAGAATAGAGTTAACACAGTGTATAGATCATTCACAAAAATGAAAATACACACATATATAAATACAAAAATTAAAAGGAAACAAAGCAACCCCCAAGAACCCTATGGTAGGAATAAACTCTCACATTTCAATAATAAATTTGAACATGAAAGGATGGAATGTGCCACTGAAAAGGCATAGAGTGGCAACCTGGATAAAGAAGCATGATCCAACATTCTATTGCCTTTAGGAAACTAATCTCATTGCAAAGGGCACCCGTAGGCTCAAAGTTAAAGGCTGGAAAGTGACTTTTCCATCAAATGGGAAACAAAAAAGAACAGATGCAGCTATCCTGATATCAGACAAAGCAGACTTCAATCCATCAAAAGTTAAAAAGACACTACATAATGATAAAATGTTCAATGCACCAGCAAGAAATACCCATCCTAAGCACATATGTATCCAACACAGTAGCATTCGGTTTTTTAAATAACTACTAAGTAAACTAGGAGGGGACATTCACACTCACAGAATCATAGTAGAAAACCTCAATATCCTATTAACAGCCCTATACAGGTCATTTAGGCAAACAACAACAACAACAAAAAACAAGGTGATCTGGAACCTTAACTCAAATGGATTTAACAGGAATCTGTAGATGAACTAGAATAAGACAAAGATGCCCTCTCTCACTCCACCTTTTCAACGTAGTGCTGGGAATCTTACCCAGAGGAATCAGGAAAGAGAAGGAAAGAGAAGGAAATCAGGGTTATCCAAATAGGAAAAGTAGAAGTTAAGCTATCTGTGTTTGTGTACAACATAACCCTATAAAGCCCCAGGGAGCCTATCAAAAAGTCTCCTTGTACTGATAGACACCTTAGGTTAGGTCTTCAGTTACAAACTCAATGTGCATAGAACATTACATTTCTATATACCAGCAACAAGCAGTTGGAGAAACAAATAAAAAACACAATCTCATTTAAAAAGTCAATAAATAAATGAATATAAATAAATAAAGTACATTGGCATCCACCTAACCAAAGAAGTAAAGGAGTTTTACAATGAGAACTACAAAATGCTACTCAAATAAATCAAAGATGACACAAGTAAATGGAAAAATATCTCATGCTCATGCATCGGAAGAACAATATTGTCAAGATGTCTATCCTACTCAAGGTAATACACAGTTTCAATGCCATACCCATCAAACTACCAACATCAGACCTGGGAAAGACAATGTGGAAATTCCTGTGAAAACAAAGAATAGTATGAATAGCCAAAACATTTCTCAGCAAAGGAACAAAGCAGGAGGCATCACATTTCCAGACTTTAAACTTTAATACGTAGCTACTGTAACCAAGATGGCAAGGTATTGGTACAGAAATGGACACACAGGCCATTGGACAGGACAGAGAATCAGGAAATAAAAACTATATCTCTCAAGCAAATCATCTTCCACAAAGCCATTGGTAAAAATCATTGGGGAAATGACACCATATTTAGTAATGGTGCTGGGGAAACTGGCTGACCACATGCAGAAGAATGAAACTGGTTCCCTACCTATCATCATATACAAAAAACAAAAACAAAAACAAAAAAACTCAAAATGAATTAAAGATTTAAATGTTAAACCTGAAACTATAATAATCATAGAAGAAAACATAGAAAACACCCTTCAGGACATTGGAGGAGGCAATGAGTTCATGACCTAGTCCCCAAAATGCTACAAAAGTTAAGATTACATAATGACCACATTTTTCCTTTATAAAGATGTGGGGTACAATTCAGGTTAGTTATACAAAAGTTGATTATGCAGGAACCGTTGTTGATGAGGTATGTCCCTCCCTCCCCTAGCAGTTTCCCTCAACTGCCAATCCTACTCCCTCCCCTCCTTTCCCTGGCAGTTTCCCACTACTGCCAATCCCGTTCAAGGTGTGCTTATGAGTGAGAACATATGGTACTCTGTCCTTTGTTTCTGTGATAGATCATTGAGTATGATTGACTCTAAATCCATCCAAGTTTCTGCAAATCTGTATGTTTGTCCTTCTTTATGGCTGCATAATATTCCATTGTGTATATGTACCACAATTTTTTTTGTCCAGTCCAGCTTTGATCAGGAACATGGTTAGTTCCATGTTTTTGCTGTTGTGAATAGAGCTGCAAAACATATGTGGGCAGGTATCTTTTTTGTAGAATGATTTGAGTTCCTCTGGGTATTTTTCCAATGGGGGGATTGCTGAGTCTTTTGAAATCCCCTGATTTCCTTCTCTTGCCTGATTCCTCTGGGTAAGATTTCCAGCACTGTCATTTTTTTGGTGACTATTGGGAATGGAATTGTGTTTTTAATTTGGGTATCTGCCTGCTTGCTGTTGGTATATAAAATGCAACCATCTTTTGCACATATATTTTGTAACCTGAGGCTTTGTGAAAGTCCTTTATCAGTGCAAGTAGGTTTTTGACAGATTTGTTTGGATTTTCACCACATTGTCTCCAAAGAGGTTACACTAGTTTGCAGTTTGCATTACCATCAGCAGTGTAGAAGCATAACATTTTCATTGCATCCCTGCCAATATCTATTGTTGTTTGTTTTATTAGTGATGGCCATTTTTACTGGGGTTAAGTGGTATATCAACGTAGTTTTGATTTGCACTTCTCTGATGATGAGTGAGGCTGAGCACTTTTAAATGTGTCTGCTGGCAGCCTGCATATCCTCTTTTGAGAAATGTCTATTCATGTTTTTGCCCACTTTTTAATGGGGCTGTTTGTTTTTTCCCTTTGGGTGCATTTGAGTTTCTTGTAGTTCCTATATGTTAGGCATTTGTCAAATACAATGTTGGCAAATATTTTTTCCCCCATTCTGTGGGCTGTCTCCCTGCTCTCTTGATGGGTTGTTTTTGCTTGGCAGAAGCTTATTATTTTGATGGGGTACCACATGTCTATCTTATTTCTTAAGATATGGGCATTTAGGGTTCTGAATAGAAAATGGTTGCCAGTTCCAATTTCTATAAGTGTGTCTCCTGAGTTTTCTAAGATTCTTATAGTTTGAGGTTTTAAGTTTAGGTCATTGATCCATTTAGAGTTAATTTTTGTGTATGGTGATAGGTATGGGTTCTGTTTCAATCTTCTGCATGTGATCAGCCAGTTTCCCCAGCACTGTTTACTGAATAGGTTCTCCTCTCCCCAGTGGTTGTTGTTGGAGGCTTTGTCAAAGATGAATTGGTTGAGAAATTGAGATTTTGCTTTTGGAATCTCGATCCTATTCCGTTGGTCTATATGCTTGTTCTTGTACCATTACCAGGCTGTTTTGATTACTGTAACCTTATAGTAAAGTTTGAAGTCTGGAAGTGTGATACCTCCTCCTTTTTTTTTTTTTTTTTAGAATGGTTTTGGCTATTTGTAGTTGTTTATGTTTCCATATGAATTTCTGCATTGTCATTTCCAGGTCTGAGAACAATGATGTGATAACTTAATGGATGTTGCATTGTATCTATAGATTGCCTTTGGTAGGATGGGCATTTTAGCAATATGGATTCTTCCTATCCATGGACATGGAATCTTTTTCCATTTGTTTGTGTCTTCTTGGATTTCTTTGAGCAGTGTTTTGTAATTCTCATTGCAACGTTCTTTCACCTCTGGTTAGGAAGATGCTGAGATATTTCATTTTTTTGGTGACTATTTGGAATGGAATTTTGCTTTTAATTTGGGTCTCTGCCGCTTGTTGTTGGTGTGTAGGAATGCAACTATCCTTTGCACATGTATTTTGTAACCTGAGTCTTTTCAAAAGTCCTTTATCAGAGCAAACAGGTTTTTGAACGATTCTCTTGGATTTCCAAGGTATAGGATCATATCATCAGCAAAGAGGGATAACTTGAATTCCTTTTTTCCTATTTGGATACCCCTAATTTCCTTTTCTTGTCTCATTTCCTGAGATAGGACTTTCAACAAAATGTTGAACAAGAGGGGTGAGAGTGGACAGCCTTGTCTTGTTCCAGTTTTCAGGGAAATGTTTCCAGTTTCTGTCCATTTAACAATATGTTAACTGTGGGTTGTTTATTGTAGATGGCACCTACTATTTTGAGGTATGTTCTTTCTATACCTAGGTGTTTGAGGGTTTTTATCAAGAAGGAATGCTGGATTTTATCAAAAGTTTTTTCTGCATCTAATGATATAATCATGTGGTACTTGTTTTTACATCTGTTTATGTATTTAACTACATTTATGGTCTTACAAATGTTGAACCAGTCCTGCATCCTGGAAATAAAGCCTACTTGGTTATGGGTGGATGATTTTTGAGATGTGTTTTTGGATTCAATTTGCTAGAATCTTGTGCAGGATTTTTGCATCTGTATTCATAAGGGATATTGGTCCACAGTTCTCTTTTTTTTTCAATCTTTACCCAGTTTGCGTATTAGTGTGATGTGAGCTTTGTAAAATGATTTGGGGAGAATTCCATTTTTCTCAATTGCCTGGAATACTTTCAATATGATCAGTATCACCTCCTCCTTGTACATTTTGTAGAATTCTGCTGAAAGCCATCTGGCCCAGGGCTTTTATTGCAGGGTAGTTTTTGTATGACAGAGTCAATTTCCTGGGTTGTTATTGGTCTATTTAGTGTCTCAATGTCTCTTTGTTTCAATCTGGGAGCTTGTGTGCAACCAGAAAGCCCTCCATTTCATTTAGGTTATCAAGTTTGTTTCCATATAGGTGTACATAGCAGTCTCTGATAATCTTTTGCAATTCTTTGAGGTCAGTTGCGATTTGATCTTTTGTATTTCTGATTGTGTTTATTTGAGCTTTTTCTCTCTTTTTTTTGGTCCTTCTGGCTAGTAGTCCATAAATCTTGTTAATTCTTTCAAAGAACCAGCTTTTGTTTTGTTGATGTTTTCCATGTTATTTTTGTCTTCTATGTTCCATATTTGGGCTCTTATTTTGGTGATTTTGATTTTTCTGGTAAAGTTGGGGTTTTGGTGGTTTTCTCTTTCCAGTTCCCTTAGGTGATTTGTTAGGCTCTCCACTTGTGATCTTTCCATTTTCTTGATGTGTAAAGATATAATGTTATGGCTGGATTGTGAGAAATGATGCCAACACACAGAGAAGGTTAGATTATGAGTCCTTTATTGATGCCAGTGACTGAGAGTGGACTAGTGTCCCAAAGAACTCTCAGCTCTGAATAGAGTGAGTAGTGGGTATTTAAAGGTAAAAATTGCATAAGTTGTACAGTTTGATTGATATTTCTTGGCAATACATTTGATTAGTATGCATATGGATGGTTACAGAATTTATGTAACTAGGGAGTTTCCAACCGCCAAAACATACAGGAATATGGGTGTGTGGGATGATTGTGGAAAGATTACATAAGGGGGTTATTCCTAGGTTAATATGGAAGATATAAGATATGTTACAAAATGGAGTTACTTATGTCAAGCTATTATAGGTTGTTATAGGTTTTTCAGATTAGATACTTTATAATTCAATAAATTCCCCTCTTAGAACTGTTTTCATGGCATCCCAGAGTTTTGGTAAGATGTTTCTTCATTTTCAGTTGTTTCCAGGAATCTTTTAATTTCTGCTTTGATTTCAGTGTTGATCCAGTAGTTGTTCAGCATCATGCTGTTTAGTGTCCCTGTCTTTGTGTATTTTGGGGAAATTTTGTTGGCGTTGATATTTATTTTCATTCCACTTAAAGTGTGCATGGCAAGATTTCAACCTTATGTAATTTGTTTATGCTTGATTTATGGCCTAGGATATGATCAATCTTGGAGTACATTTCATGTGGTGATCAGTAGAATGTATATTCTGTGGTTGTTGGGTGGAATAATCTGTAGATATCTATTAAGTCTATTTGGTTGAGTGTCCAGTTTAGGTTCTGGATCTCCTTGTTGATTTTTTGCCTCACTGATCTATTTAGGGCTGTTAGTGGAGTATTCAAGTTCCCTGTTATAACAGTGTTAAGAGTTAATATCTTTTTTTAGTTTACTTAGTAGTTGCTTTATAAGTGTTGGTGCTCCTGTGTTGGGTGTATAGATGTTTAGGATGGATATTTCTTGTTGATGGATTGAACCTTTTATCATTATGTAGTGTCCTTTTGCCATCTTTTTAGATTTTTGATAGTTTAAAGGTTTTTTTGTGTGATATTAATATTGCAACTCCTGCTTTCTTTTGTGATCCATTTGCCTGGAAACTTGTTTTCCATCCTTTAACTTTGAGTCTGTGTGCATCCCTTGTAGTGGGTTGAGTCTCCTGGATACAGCAAATATTTGGGTCATGGTTTCTTATCCAGTTTGCCATTCTGTGTCTTTTCAGTGGTTCATTTAGTCCATTCATATTCAGGCTGATTAATGAAATGTGATTGTTTACCTGTGTCATGAGGTTCTTATAAAATGTTCTCTTTGCTTGTTTTCTTTTGGCTTTGGGGTTTGATGTATGTGTGTGTTTCAAGTTTCTTCTTGCACTGTATTCTCTGTTGATTCTGTGCTCTGCTGTTCTCTTGGGAAGTGTGTGGTCATTCCTTTTTTTTCTTTTGTCTGTGTTTGATACTTTTTTAAGTGTCTCCCATAGAGCTGGTCTGAAAGCTGCTCTTAGAGATTGGATGTCTGGGAAGAATTTTTTTCTCCATCACTGATGAAGCTGAGCTTTTCTGGATAGGAAATTCTTGGTTGAAATTGTTTACCTTTGAGAACTTTGAATATAGGGCTCTAGTCCCTTATTGCTTGTAGTGTTTCTTTTGATAGGTCTGTTGTTATTCTGACTGGTTTTCCCTGGTTGGTAGTCTGACCTTCTGTTTTGCTGCCTTTAGGATTTTTTCTTTTGTGCCTACTTTGCGTAGGTGAATTACCGAGTCTAGGAGTTGATCTTCTCCTTTGGTGTCTTGTGGGGGTTTTCTATATTTCTTGTTCTTGGCTCACCAAATCTCTGGTGAGATGGGGAAACTTTTTTTGGATTACCTCCTGGAACACTTGCTCCAAGTTGTTCTCCATTTCCCCTTCTTCTTCTGGGATACTAATCAGGCGTAGCTTTGGCCTCTTAATATAATCATACATCTCTTGCAGGCTTTTTCTTTCTGAGTCTTCTTTCTATGTTTTTACAGATTGGTTATTTCTCTGTTCTAGTCTTCAAGTTCTGAGATTCTTTCTTCAGCTCCATTAATTATGCTTTCCATGCTTGTCCTTTTGTTATTTATTTCCTGGATGAAATTTTTTATTGTCAAAATCTCTGTTACAGTTCTTTCAGTGTTGCATTTTATCTTTCTTGAGTCTTATTCACTCTTTCCATCCATTCCCTAATCCCTGTTGTATTCTGAGGCCAGTCATTGGTGAATTCCATTGTTTGGGCAAGAAGGTCTGATTTTTCAGATGTTTCTCTTTAGTGCATTGAAATTGCTTGTGGTCTTCCTTTGGTTTTTCCTCATTTGTGACAACTCTTGTTTTTCTCTTCAGTTTTGTTATTCCATGTCAGTGAGAGAGGCTTTCCCTTCTGATATTTGCTCAGCCCTCTATTCTTTCTTGATCTGGGCTCCGGATTTGTTCTATTTTAAAATAAGATAGTGGATGGGAAGTTTTTCTGTCTCTTGTAGTTTTTGAAATTCGAATAAAGTAAGGAATGGGGCATTAGGATTCAGAAATGACTTGCAAATTACAATGTTCACTGACTGTGGTATGTGTTCCCTGAGAATCATTCCCCACCACCACTCCATATGATGATGCAAAGCAGAAACCCATGCGAAAAACAATTGAACACACACATACACGGACATACACAAATCCCAAAACAAACTGGAATAGCAACAAAGTAAAACAAAACAAACAACAACATAAAAGAAAACTAAACACACACACACACACACACACACACACACACACACACACCAGCACAAACTGAATAGAGAAGAAACACAGGAAGACTGGGAGAGGGGGAGGGAGGGAAGAAATTCAGATAGAACCCTCACACATATATTGACACACACCTTAAACTATAAAAAATGATAATAGTAAAAGTCCAGAAGAACAAAAGATCAAAAACAAACCAACAAAACAACAAAATTGAAAGATGAACACTCCATCATTCACATACACACATAAACAGAAAATGACATATAAAAGAAGAAAGAAACAGAAAAAAGTAAAGAAAAAAAATTTGGGGGGATGCAGATCAAACCCTCACAGACACATTCAGGCATAAAGGAAAAATATTTAACAAATAAAGGAACTAAAAGACAGTAAAATTTTTTTAAAATTAAAAATAATAAAAATAAAACCTGTCCTCTTGTGGCAGGCTCTGTAATTGTTCCTCTAATCAGTTGTCTCCTTCAGAGTCACTTCTTTCACTCTCTCCTCAGTGTCCGGAGCAAGGAAGGAGGAGGGGCAGTATAGGTGGTGGGGTTGCAGTCCTCCCCTCCCACTCTGGTGTGGTCAGGGAGCTCTTTTCCAGTGGGGAGGTGCGGGATTGTCTCTTCCCCAGGTATGTAGTCGTGCAGCATCAGCTGTTGCACCATGGTCCTGGGCACTTGCTCACAAACCCCCCCTTAGGCAGTCTCTCCCAGCATTTTCTTCCCAGGAAGGGCTTTTTGATTTAAAAAAAGAAAAAAAGAAAATACATTCTGCTTCTGTGTCCTGGGAATCACTAGGGTCCAAGCCTAGCAGCTTTGGCGTCTGCCACTGCACCAGGAGAGCCCTGGTCGCTAGCTCCCACTCAGTCAGCCACTCACAGGCCCACTCACTCACCAGCATGTACACAAAATTTTCCATACACTCACTCACTCACACTGGGACTCACATAGTCCGACTGACTCGGCTGCCAGCTTCCCGACCTCCCCCCCATAATGACCACATTAAGCGGAAAAGTTTTTGCACAGCAAAAGAAGCCATTAAGAGAATAAAGAGATACTCCAAGATTGGGGAAAAAAATATTTGCACACTGTGCATCTGAAAAAGGCCTAACACTCAGGATCTACAAGGAATTTAAATGAAGTAAAAGGAACAAACCTAACAACCCCACTAAAAATTGAGCAAAAGGCATGATAGACATTTCTTTAAAGATGACATACAAGCAGCCAACAGACAGGCAAAAAAAGTTCAGCATCACTAATCATCAGAGAAACGCAAATCAAAACTTCAATAAGAGCCACCTTATTCAGGAAGGATGGCCATCTTTAGTAAATCAAAAACCAGTAGTGAACTTACCTTTTCTAGACTTGAAAACATAAGTAAATTATTATAACTAATATGAGGCAGATTCCTCACTATGTAAATAAACAGTTACAAATAAGGAAAGGGCAAAGGCCAAAATGAACTCTGTGATACTGGATTGTAATGGGACGTATCAAATAGACTTTGTAAATGACAGATAGATAGATAAGTAGATAGATTGATCATGTGTGAATACACATGAATTGCTGTATGTGGAAATAATCATATATACATTATGCATAATTTATATAAAACATGGCATCATATATATGTATCTAAAATATACCATATATTATTATATTTGTACACACATATATATCAAATATATATATATATATATATTTGCATCAGTGACAGGGTAGTAGAAACAAACGCATTATCTACAGTCCAGATTTGACTTCAAATATCATTATCCATGTAAAGAAATCTGAACTTCTTGATTGGTGCCTGTACACAAGAAAGTGCTAAAAACCTTTTTTTTAAAAAGCAGGATTTATTGAGAGGACAGAAAATCTCCAACAGTGAGAGGGGACCTGAAGGGGTTGCCCTGGAAAAACTTTTTAAAACAATGGGTAATATTAAAAGGGCACAAGAGTTTATCTTAAAATAGCTCTCAATAGCCAGAGTTGGGAGACATATAATAACAGTGATATTATAATCCCCCAAATAAAAAAGTGTCTATATAACATAATAAATACACAATAAATCAATAATTAGAGGAGACAGACAAATATTTTCTACAGAAAAATTCCAAATAAAATGGTGAAAGGAAAACAAGAAGTGGGAATTACCAAATCATTTATGAATGCAGAAATTAGTGAACAAAAGTTTAAGCAGAAACAGGATATTTAAATAGTATTTAGGTATCTCTTACAAAGTATCTACTAATTTTGAAGAAAAAAATTGTAATTTTACTTTGGGGAATCTTGGCAAGCACCACTTCTGTCAAGTGGTCAAAGTTGACATAACTTGTCATGTGACATATAGGGATCAGGTACCCCCCTGATAGGATGCACTGAGAAAGGCAAATAGCTTGAAGATGTTCTCCCTCATAATGTGTAACCTCAATAAAATTGAGACAAACATTAGAAAAACCCAAGTTTGAGGAAATTTCTTAAAAAATAGCATATTAGTACTTTTCAAAAGTGTCAAGATTTTGAAAAGAAAAATACTGAAACAGTCACTTAGATTGGAAGAAACTAAGAAGACCTGATTAAAAAATGCGATGTTCATCCCTAGATTGTATTTTGGGACATAAGAAGAACAATAGTAGAAAAACCTTGTTAAAATTCAAATAGGTTCTGTATTTTAGTTAAGAGGATTATGTCAGTGTTCATGTATTAGTTTTGAAAAATATTCTGTAGTTATATAAGTTGTTAAGGGGAAGCTGGCATACATGTATATAAAAATTACCCGTGTTATTTTTGCAACTCTTCTGTGAGTCCAAAATGATCTCAACACAGAAACTTTTTAAAAACGTTCTCTGTTATCCTCTTCCCCTTTGCCCAAAAGGGCCCCAACAGTATAAGACATTTGAGTTATTCCACAGTTCCTTATTGAGCAGACTGAGAATGGAAAAAACAGCCCAGATAACATATAAGCTGCCTTTTCAGCTTCCTGACACTTTCTATTCCCTTCAGGAACAGCCATAGCCAGAAGAAACAAATGAGCAGAAGGAGAAAGTCAGAGTGGCTTATCTTCTTTTCATGCCCAGAAGGAAGAACAAAGACAGCTCTTAGAAACCAGTGCAGAGAAAAGCTGAATACTATGTATTATTCCCACACTTTCACTATTTCTTTTAAATAATAATTATTTTATTGCCAAAGGAATACTCTTCAAACATAAAATCTAGGCATTGTATTAAATAGCAATTCAATAGAAGTCCAGCATATTTATCATTTTACTCTTGTTCCTCATAGATGTTGAAATAGAATAAAAGCAAATGCCAATCTGATTCCCTTATGTACAAGGAAATGATTGGAATAACATTGCCTGCAATATTAATGAATGAAAGTCAGACTTCCAAAGAGGAGAGATGATACGATTTTTAAAATATCTTATGAGAACATAGAGAAAAAAAGTTTTAATTTACATGTATATTTTGGACAAGTTACCAATAGTTTCTTTATTTCATGACTTGAAGCTAAAGTCAGAAATAATGTTAATGAATAATTTGAGTGTATGCAGTATTTGCATTCTTACCTATCAATATCAGCAGGTAGTTTAAGCAAAAATAAAATTCACTAAGTAAAAAGTAAGGGCAATCCTTCACCTAAATCATTGGCAGTGACTTGTTACCTGAAGTAAATGCCTATCTTCAGGTCCCACAGCAAAGATAACAAGTTATGAAATGCACAAAGGCAAGAAGATTATAAAACAGAGTGAATTAAACTGTGGTGGGCGTTGTGGCAAACAGAATAGCCCTTGCCTCTGCAAAATGGCAAACACTAATGGGTCAGAGTTCATTGTCTTACAGGAAGGTTAGCACAGTTTTGCTAGACTTTTCTTTTCAAGGGAATGCAAAACCCAATATTTTTATATAAAATCTCTAGGCTGTGACTTCTTTCTCATAGGATTGTTAGGGCTATTTGGGATATGTAGTCCTGCTTCTCTCCAAAGGGCAGAAGAGGCAGCAGGGACACTGAGATATGAAAGCAATAGGTTGTCTCTCCTTGTCAACAACTATAGACTTATGGCAAATGTTTAAAAGTCCCTTTTCAAGTAAGAATGAGTTATAAATAAAATCAGTTTTATTTGCTTTGAATATATTAAAGGTGATTTATACAATAAAGTACATGCCATTTTCAAAGTAGAAACTATAATATCTAATTTTTCCCAAAGCATCCAAAGTAAAAAAATATATATATTTTTACAATTTTGGAAATACTAAAACCTGATGCACATCTGTATGTGCACATTTATATCTTCTACACATATTTGTGAAGTTTTCTTCTGGGTATTTATGTACATTTAAATATACATGTAGCTACATTATTTTCTTTACATTATCAGTTTTCAGAATTGACATCTAAGTTTGGTAAACTGTGTCCAGCAGATTGTTTTACCCTGAGCAAGTGTGAATAATAATCTTGAGTTGGGCTAACACAGATGTTAGTAAAGCCTTTGCTCACATTTCTGATTCTGGTACTTCAGTCTGTTCTTAATGCTATGATTATGTCCCAGCACTCTGTAATCATTCCTCATCAATTCATGCTGGTTCAATATATCCTTAGCATATTCCTTTTGTGAACCTCACTGGCCGTTGCCCTACTCCAGCTGGATTTAATAGCCTGTTGAGTGAGATTCAATTCTCAGCACATGTCCTTCCAAGAGTATTTATCCTTTCAGTATATTTACATATGTTTATTTGTGTATATACAACTTTTGATTATTTTGTTTGAAACATAATTTTTATGCCATTTAAAGCTTAAATTTGACATACGAGATAAGTGAAAATTTTCACCAAATTGCCTTTAACAGGTAATAAGGATGCTTTAGTTTTAATTTTTGTACTGCCACTTGTTAATTATAAGAACTTCAAAAGATCAAACATGTATCCTCAGTCAATTTATCTATGAAAAGATAAAATGATATTAAATGAACAATCCTGTCTCTCAAAGATTATAAGACATTGGTTTCCAAACTGAGAATGTATTAGAATAATCCTGTGGGCTTAATAAGACACAGATTGCTATGCACCAACCATAGAGAATTGTTTTTGTAGTTGGGATGAATTTGCATCTCAAATAAGCTACCAGATGACCATGATGGTTTTTCAGACCACACTTTTTATAGCAGTACTTTATGAAATATTAGACATGAAATTTATGCTATGTTCAACTTTTTATAACATACTAGCTATGAAACATCCAATTCTGTTTGACTTTGCTTAATATTTTACAAAATTGCATGAGTTAGGTACATAAAACAGCAGTGTAGTAGTAAGAGTAAGAACATTAAAGCTACACAAACCTGAGTTTACATTTCAGTATTTATGTAACCTCTTTGAACATCAGTTTTTTCATTTGTAAAGGTTGGCATATAAATATGAGCATTGCATTTAGGTTTCAATTTCTTTTTTATCATATTCTCCCCTGTTCTAATTTTACTACAAAGATTATCTATCTTTGTAGATTATCTATCTACAATAAGAGAGTTTAGTTATTCCACTATTCAATAGATTATAGCAATAAAAAATAAAAATGCAGGCCAGTTTAGATATACCTCAAAACCAAATACCCACAGGAACATCACCAAAACCTAAGTAATTCAAATTTCCTCAAAACACTAATTATAACCCAAAATTCTAATTATAACCCAAACGCAAAATGTGAGCATATATCAGTGAAATCAAACCAGTAACCTATAGACATATCAGTTTAAATGGCTTAAGTTGCACACTAAAAAGAATATATATATATATATATATAATATTATATTCAATCACAAAAAAGTTTAAAATACTTTCCCCTTTATCATTTAAAGCTATGCTGTAACTGCTTTAAGTGAGTCTTCTTACTGCTTTTGTATTGAGTCTCTTGATTTTCAAACTACTCTTTTGCACAATAAACTTTTAAAATGTTTCACTGGCATCCAATTCCTGAACAAAACCCAAAACCCACAGGCCATAAGAGAGAAGATAGACAAGTGGGACCTCATTAAACTGACTAGCTTCTGTAAAGCCAAAGAAACCATCAAGAGAGCAGGGAGACAGCCTACAGACTGGGAAAAAGTATTTGCCAACTCCAGGTCTGACAAAGG
>CAUYQG010113163.1:0-42017 GCA_963574415.1 Tarsius wallacei
CATTCAAATGAGTAATTGACAGTATCTCATTTTAATAGAATTAAAAAATAAAGCAGTTATGTATACTTAAAACCTGGTTGGATTTATGTCCCCTCATGAACAAATTGCTTAAATGAAACCACCAGCAAACAAAGAGTTAACATAATTGAGCACATCTGCTTCTGTGAGGTGCCATTCTAAAATCTAATTTGGAGCCCGGCTCGGTGGCTCAGCCTGTAATCCCGCGCCTTGGGAGGCTGAGGTGAGTGGATTGCCCGAGCCCGCGGGTTCGAGACCCGCCTGGGCAACTTGGCGAGACCTCATCTCTACAATAAAATCAAAAAATTAGCCAGGCGTGGTAGCGCGCGCCTGTAGTTCCAGCTACTCGGAAGGCTGAGGCGGAAGGATCCCCGGAGCCCAGCAGGTCGAGGCTGCGGTGGCCATGAGTGTGCCACTGTACTCCGGTCTGGGTGACAGAGTGAGACTCCAACTCAAAAAAAAAAAAAAAGGCAATGTGAAATCAAATGGGATTACATCCTAAATCTGCCACTAACTAGCTGGGTGACCCAAGAGTGACTTGACCTCTTTGGTTTCCTCAACTGTAAAACAAGGACACTAATAGCCCCTACCTCATAGGGTGGGTGTGAGGAGTAAAGTGTGGTCTGCGTTTGGAACAGAGCCTGGGACACGGAAAGTGGTCAGAAAGTGTTAACAACCACCAGTATTTACGTCCAAGAGGACTATACCTCCTTGGGCAAACTTGGGCAGAATCAGTAGGACCGAGTTTATAAAAACAATATGGATATATTGCTTTAGGAACATTCTTATTACAGAAAGAAAGGTTTAGCAAGTAGTCATAGCCTCAGTCATGGGCAGAGACTTCTCTCTCCTCTAAACAATCAAGAGCGCCCCATGCCTGAAGTCCCACCATTAGTGGAAAAAAATACTTTTCTTTGGGTTAAGCATTGCCCATAGCCTGGGTTCTCCTTAAAAATGCAAATAGTTAGCCGGGCGTGGTAGCGCACGCCTGTAGTTCCGGCTACTTGGAAGGCTGAGGCAGAAGGATCACCGGAGCCCAGCAGTCAAGGCTGCGGTGGCCGGGAGCGGCCCCTACACTCCAGTCTGAGCGACAGACTGAGACTCCAACTCAAAAACAAAAACAAAAACAAAAAAAACCTCATCTACTCAACAAGTCCTTTTTGAGGACTCACTATACTCTAGACCTTTTTAAAGGGTCTGAACGAACCCTAAAATGATTGAATACACATGGTAGATAAGCCTAAGATTCAAGAAACCTAGCTTCTGGCAGAAGAAAGACAATAAACAAACCCCATCTCCTGAGCAGAAAGAGGATAGACAAAAAGTGTGTTTGTATTCAGATCTAAGACCTCCTTTTCACTTCATGCCTCTTGAACCTGTTTCCTACCTCAGTGTTAATTTTCAACAATTACAGATTGCCATCAGCATCAAAGACACCTGATGTGGATGATCAAAGATTCCAGATTTAAGCAAAGCAAACATCTTCTCTTTTGTGTTTCAAAAGTTGATGATACCACTGTTACCTTGGGCAAACACTCACACACCTCTTTGTCTTCAAGGAACATTTATAACACCATGCCCTGGATGGGATGATCTGTGGACAATTTTTAGGGAGTAACTTCTAGGTCAAGTCATTTAATAGCAGGGCATTTCTTTTTCTTTCTAAATTGAGAATCCATCTACCATTCAAAGAGCATCACCGTGTGCCTAGGACATCCAGGGAGCATCAGGGGCCATGAGGGTCTTGGTATACTCTCTCAGCCCACATTCTTCTGACTGAAGGGGTCCTGGGATTCAACTGCAGGTAGTACTGGAAAGAGCAGGAGTTTAGGGCTAGAACTTATTTTAAGTCTAGTTCTGTCATTTCCTGTGCAATCTTGGCTAAGTTACTTTATTTTTCTGAGCTTCAGTGACTCTTTGGGAAGCAGGATGGCTGAGTAGAAAGAGAAGAGTCTTTGAAGTTTGAATTCTGACTCTGCTACTTACTTGTTTTGTAACCTTAGGCAAGTAGCTTACTCCTGGGATCTTTGTTTCTACATCTGAAAAATGAACATAGAAATACCCACTTCACAGGGTTATTTTAAAGATTAAATGAAAAAAATTATACGTTTCAAGCACAGAGTCTGTATACATTAGATGGTCAACAACATCATTTTTAAACCCTTCATTTTGAATGAAATAAAACCTGAGATAACTCCTTTCTCAAGTGTTCAGGTCAAAATCCTAGGCATCATTCATGATTCATCTTTTTTTATATCACCTCCTTTCTCCAGCATGTAATTCATAGCAAGTTTCTTTGCTTGACTCCTGGATGTTTCTTGAATCTGTCTACTTCCCTCATCTTCACTCGATTTGTGGCCACAATCATCTCTTCCTTAGCATTTTAAAACACAGCCATCAAATTCTTTGACACTGTCTGCATTAAGAGGTGAGGTTCATGTTCCTTCCTTTTGAACCCGGATGGGCCTGGGACTGCTTTAGTCTGTTGAACATGGTGGAAGTGATGCTATGTGACTTCTCAGAACAAATCATAAAAGGTTTCTGTTTGCTTCTCTTGGAACACTCTGGATGCTCCCAGTTGCAGCCGAGCTGCCATGCTGTGGGAAGCCCAAGAGGTGCACATGTAGGTGTTTCAGTCGACAGTTTCAGTAAGCCTAGCTTTTGAAGTTCCCAGTTATTTAGATCATCCCCAGACAGTTGAGGCATCCCAGCTGAGACTTCAGACATCATGAGCATAGATAAATCATCTTCATTGCACTCCTTCTGAATCCTTGACCCACAGAATCCATGAGCATAATAATTATTGTTTTAGTGTTCCTAAATTTGCGTGGTTTGTTACATAGCAATGGAATAAGCAGAACATTTTCCCTGACTATTACAATGCCCTCCCAACCCTATTTCTCTGCTTCTACTAACATCCACTCTCCAAACGGCAGTCACTGGAATCTACTGGAAACATGAATTATAAACATGCCATGTAAAACGCTTCCAAACAACTTACTTTGGTCTACTAGACTCACACGTGTTGGCTCTTATTCTCAGATACATGCTTGAAGTGGGACACTCATCTTCAGAGAAATCAGAGGCTGGCCAAGGAAATATGACATGGGACACAAAAAATCACCCGTTTCAGCTCAATTCCAGCTAACCCACCTCAAGGGCCAAGGCAACATCTCCTATACTTGGGTGGGTGTTAGAACCCTGGTCTATAGACCCCAAATCCTCTGTGGGTGGTCATTACTTTCCTGTACTTTTTGAGCTCTGACTTTTGTTTTGATTTCTGGCATTATGACATTTTCTTTCTTTCTTTCATGTGCAGTCATATTTTAAAAGCAATATTAAGTGTTTCTATGTGTTTGTAGCTGGAGGGGAGAACTGCATCAACTTAATAGACCATGCTGCAAGAAGTCTTCAAACTCTATTTGCACACAATATGATCATCTACTTAACTCAAGGGAATCGGCTAAAAACCAGTTGAAAATGAACATTTGGCAAGGTTGTCAGATAGCAGATCTACATACCCAACCTACTTTTTGGTAAAAACTATGGATTGAGCACAGTCATGCAAATTCATAGTGTCCTGAAACTCCACTAAAACTACCAGTAAATGGTTATTTTTTAAAGTCTTAATTCTACAAGGATGAGGAGAATGAGAAGGAGACAACATCATCATTTTGGAAGCTAGAAAGCAGATGGACAAATCAAAATATATGTAGCTGACCTAAGAAAGAAGAGTCCTAAGCCAGAAGTAGAGAAAAACAAGAACCAACCAAATTTACAGCATAGGATCCCCAAAGGCTTAGACATCGGTGGCACCAGAAACTTTTGGAACTAGAGGTGTGAATAAAGAGGATTGGCGGAAAGTGGTTTCAGGAGCAGTTAGGATTGAGGAGCTATTGCCTAGTGGGTACAGAATTTCTGTTTGGGGAGATGAAAAGTTTTGGAAATCAATAGTGGCGATGGTTGCACAACATTGTGAATGTAATTAATGCCACGAAATTTTACACTTAAAAATAGTTGAAATGGCAAATTTTTTGTTATATATGTTTTACCACAGTAATAATTTAAGAAAAGCAGTTAGACTCTTCCATTCGCTTCCTCATTTTCTGCTGCTGAGTAGAAAGCCCTACCGCTCCAGCCAAAATACAAGTGGTTATGATCTAAAGAGGTAAAAGGGAGGATTCATCGACAGGGAACACCCGGCACAGTTGAAGTCAGGGGAACCATACTGAAAATAGAGAGACTAGGATGACTAAATGTAAACTGAATGTGGAGACTCCCAAGCTTTTTCCCCTACTCTGTGCCCTTCTTAAATCCCAGAACACTGATCTTTAACTTCCTAGCAAGAAATTGGAAACATCATGTATGGGGAAATCTGAGTAGCTCAAGAAGAAAGACTGAAGAAACTTACCTAACAAATGGCAAATGGCCCGGTCCTATCTCTTGACAGTGTAGCCTACGATCAATGGGCTCAGAGCTTCCAACCAATGCTTTAGACCCGCACTCTTAAATATGATCACCAGAGATCTGAGGAAGGATTCTAATATAAAATACTGAAACTCAAACGAGCTGGCAGGCAGACAGAAAAAGGCAACAGAGAGGAAGCAGAGATTTTGTAAGGAGGAGAATATATCAACAAAAAAGCCTGTCATGAATATCTTTAGAGATACAAGAGATGAGATTGCTTCTATGAAAAAAAGACATGCTGCAATTCAAAAAAGATGTTCAGAGGACAAAATAAACTTTTAGAAATTAAAATCATGACAGCAGAAATAAAAACCTCAATGGAAGAGTTAGAAAATAAAGCTGAGAAAATTTCTCAGACAGTATATTAAAAAGACAAGAAAAATGCAAAGTGCAAAGAGAAAAAAATTATAGATTTTCAATCTAGGGCCTACAATATCTGAATAATAAAAGTGGCAGAAGGATAAAACAACAAAAGTGAAAATCACCAATTAAATAATTCAAGAAAATTTCTCATAAAATAAGAACAAAAAACCCCCAACACTAATGTTTTTAATTGTGAAATTTTAAGACACTATTGTACTAGTGTTAATTTTCTATTGCTGTGCAATAACTTACCATAAACTTAAATAGCTCAAATCGACATACGTTTAATATAGCACAGTTTCCATGGGTCAGGATCTGGACACAGTATGATCCTGTGTTCTTTACTCAGGAACTCACATCTTGTGTCCTTTACTCAGGGTCTCACAAGGCTAAAGTACAGCCTGTGTTCCCATCTGGTGCTTGGGGTCCTCTTCCAATCTCCATGGTTGTAGGACTGGTGTCTCTCCTTCCTTGCAGACTGTCAGCCAGGGGCTATTCTGAGCTCCTAAACATCCCCCTACCACATTGCCACATTGTCCTTTCACAGACCCTTTCACAAAGTATCAATTTCTTCAAAGCCTGCTGGAAAACCTCTCATTTCAGCCGAAGATTGAGTCTTAAATGTGGTAACATATATACAATGGAATATTACACAGCCATAAAGAATGACAAATATATGGACGTCACAGCAACTTGGATGGATTTAGAGTCTATCATACTCAGTGATCTATCACAGAAACAAAGAGCATAAGTGGACCCTGAACATTTATAAGAAAGAGATTGGCAGTAGCAGGATACTGCCAGGGTGGGGGTGGGTGGGGGGCACAACATCAATAAGGCTACCCTGATCTCAAACCAGGCAAAGTGGGGACCAAAGGGAGGCCCAAACTTTATTTGCATGATGAACACTTGTATACCTAATCCTGAATTGTACCCCACATCTTTAAAATAATAATAAAAAGATGGAGTCTTATATAACATAATTACATGCATGACTATCCCATCATATTTGCCATAAAATGTAACCCAATCAAGGAAGTGACAATTCCATCATCTTTGCTATATTTTGTCAGCTAGAAGCAAGTCCCAATTTCTGTCCTCATATTGTACAAGGGTGTAACTTATTGGGAGTTACCTTAGAATTCTGCCTACCATAACTGTGGACAAAAGGAAACTCTTAGAAGTTTTCTGTGAGAAATAAATAGGTTCATACACTTGATTAGAGAGTAAAATGGTTCAGATAATGTTGGAAGCTAGAAGACAATGGAATGATGCTATTCAAATTTTGAAGGGAAGGAAATTCCTACCTACAATTCTATACCCAAAAAATTACCTATTGAGTGTGAAAGAAGAATATAGACATCTTTGGAAATAAAAGATCTCAAATATTTGCCACCTACACACCCTTTCTTAGGAAGCTACTTGAGACTATGCTCTGTAAATTAAAGGAGTAACTATCAAAAAAGAAGATATCTGACTTAAAAAATGGGAAATAAAGAGAATATGGCTGGGTGTGGTGACTCAAGCCTGTAATCCCAGCACTTTGGGAGGCTGAGGCAAGAGGATTGCCAGAGTCCAGGGATTTGAGACCAGCCTGGGCAGCTTGGTAAGACTTTGTACAATAAATCAAAAAACTTAGCTGGGCACAGTGGCTCACGCCTGTAGTTCCAGCAACTTGAAAGGCTAAGGTGGAAGGATTGCCTGAGCCCAGCTGGTCGACGCTGCGGTGGCTGTGAGTGCGCTACTGTACTCCAGCCTGGGGTACAGAGTGAGACTGACTCAAAAAAAAAAAAAAAAAAGAGAGAATATCCAGCACAATGGTGAAGGGACATACTCCAAAGAGCACCCACAGATTAGAGTAGGATCAAGATAAAATTGACAGACAGCTGAGTGATGAGAAATGATTTAGATAATTGGCAGAAAGTTTTTGGTTGAATTGGTGATAAGAACATTAAAAAGATCAAACAAAATAGGAGATAAGTATTAACTCCAGGGACAACAAAAGATTATTCAGGATAGAAAATGAAACTATAGTTTACTACATGGCTCATTTCTGAATAACTACAGGTTTATTACAATGTAAATACAAAGTCAATCTAATCAGAGTGGTGAAATAATTACAATTATGAAAGAATGTCATTACAGGTTGAATTATCTTCCGTAAAAGATGTTGAAATCCTAACCATCAGTACTTATGACTGTGACCTTATTTGAAAATAAATTCTTTGTGATGATCAAGCTAAGATGAGGCCATTGGAGTGAACTCAAATTCATTATGACTGGTGTCCTAATAAAAAAGAGAAATCTGGAGAGAAAGACAGAGACACAGTGACAACATCATGGTGAAGACTGGAGTTATGATGCTATGAGCCAAGGAGAAACAAGTATTGCTGGCAAATCACCTGAAGCTAGAAAAGAGGCATGGAACAGATTCTTCTTCACAGTTCTCAGAAGAAACCAACACCTTGACTTTGAACTTTTAGTGCCCAGAACCATGAGACAATACATGTCAGTTGTTTGTTACCCAGTTTGTGGCACTTTGCTATGGCAACCCTGCAAACAGAATACAGGAAGTATGTGCATTGGCGGGGCACAGGGAAAGGAAGAGGAAAGAGCTAGTGCCTCTTCTTCAGTGGGAAGTTAAAAGATAATTCTTGTAAATAAAGATAGTAGTATATGCATGGTATTTAGGGCTACTGGCATGAATTAAGTATGGATTGGCTTCTTTGTTCCCATCACAGCTCATGTTAAAATTTGACTCCCCAGCGTGGTGGTGTTGGGAGGTAGCATCTAGTGGAAGGTGTCTGAGCCATGAGGATGGGTCCCTCATGAATGGTTTGGTGCTGTTCTCGAGGTGGTGAAGTCTTGCTCTTGCAAGACGGGATTAGTTCTCATGGGAATGGATTAGTTCCCACAGGAGTGGGTTGTTATAAAGCTAGGACCACCCCTCAGGTTTTCCTTTCTTTGCACGTGTTTGCTTCCCCTTTGACCTTCTCTGCCATGTTGTGATGCAGCCCCCAAACCGGGGCCATACCCTTGAACTTCTCAGCCTTCAGAACCTTGGGCTAAATAAATCTCTTTTCTTTATTAACTGCCCAGTCTTGTTATTTTTTTATTGCAACACAAAATGGACTAAAACAATACCAGAAAGAATCATCTAAAAGTGTTAAAATTTATTGTCTTTGGGGATGGGTTAAGGAGGTAGCAGAAGAAGGAGATCCGGAATTTGATGTTTATCTTAAGAAAAGTCTTTGAATCTGATGACTCTTCACATCATGTGCTTAGATTAATAAAAACTAAAACTTAAGAAGTCCAATATATCAATAATAATTAATTAGAAACTATAATAGAGAAAAAATTCCACTCACAAGGACAATAAAACCTACATAATGATATTCAAAAATAATTCAAACAGGACACATGGCAAGTCTTTATGGTGTTTGGAGTAAACTTTAACATTCTACTGAAGGACAAAGATAAATAAAAAGAGGCCCCTGCCTCAGGTAGTGCATGTAGTGGAGGAGAGAACTGGGGAACAATTAATTACAGCACAATGTGCAAGTAGCTATTTGGCTGGGGGAGAAGAGTGTCCAACTCTGCCTTGGGGAGTCGAAGGTGGTTCTGCGGATAATGTGGATTTTGAGAGAGAGCTTGAAGGACAAAGAGTTCTAGGGAAGGTGGGGAGACATTCCAGGTAGAGAGAGCAACCTGAACCAGTGGATGTGAGATTGGGGAAGGGTAAAGCATTTGGCATGAAGGAGAAGAGTGGATATGATGGAGAATGGTGGGAGAAGAAACTGGTCAGTGAGGCAAAAGCCGAGTCATTAAAAAAGTTGTTCATTTCGCGACCCGCCTGGGCAAGCGAGACCTCATCTCTACAATAAATCAAAAAATTAGCCAGGTGTGGTAGCACGCGCCTGTAGTTCCAGCTACTTGGAAGGCTGAGGCGGAAGGATCGCCTGAGCCCAGCAGGTCGAGGCTGCGGTGACCGGGAGCGGCCACTGCACTCCAGTCTGGGCAACAGAGTGAGACTCCAACTCAAAAAAAAAAAAAAAAGTTGTTCATACAATGAAAGAGTTTGCTCTATTTTATAGGAATGGAAGCCTTTGAAGGTTTTCAAGTAGCAGGGTGAAATAGAAGGTGATGTTTCTCTCATGGAATAAACACGTAGGTGACTTTTCACTACAAGTTGTCATCATGGATGGATAGCCTGTGTTTCTGGTCTGAATTCTTCAGGCAGTTTCTCTAAGGAGCCAGTCTTAGTCAGTTTGGGCTGGTATAAGAAATTCTCATAGATTGGGTAGCTTAAAAACCAGAAATTTACTTTTATTTCTGGAGGCTGAGAAGTCCAAGATCAAGGTATCAGTAGATCTGGTGTCTATTGAGGGCTCAGCATCTCCAGGGCAGTGCCACACTGAGAGAGGCCAAGTGGCGAGAAAAAGGTGCTATGCAGACCTGCTTCTTCCTGTGACTCTCTGGCAATTCCTTACTGGGCTGGCCTTCTGTCCTCATCAGTGGACTTCGGCTCTGGCTCTCACACTTTCCACTTCCTGCTTCCAGTCATGTTGACCTTCCTGTGAATCTCCAAACATCCTGTCTCTGTCCAGCCTCAGGACCTTTAGCTTCGCTTAGTTCATTTTCTAGAATGTTTTCTTTCAGGTTTTTAATGTGGCTTCCTTCTAATGATTCTCACGAAGTGTTAACAGCAAGAACTTTGGATCCAGCCTGCCTGGGCTCAAATCCCAACTCTATCACCTTGAGCAAGGCAAAGGCTCTGTGTGTTTGAGTGGGTGGACAGTTGTGAGGATTACATGAGCCAGTGCATGTTAAGTCTTTTTTTTTTTAGTTGGAGTCTCACTCTGTTGCCCAGGCTGGAATGCAGTGGCACACTCACGACCACCCCAGTGTTGACCTGCTGGGCTCCGATGATCCTTCCACCTCAGCCTTCTAAGTAGCCGGAACTACAGGTGTGCACTACCACACTCAGCTAATTTTTGATTTATTGTAGAGACAAGATCTCGCCAAGTTGCCTGGGCTGCTCTTGAACCTGTGGGCTCAGGCAATCTACACGCCTCGGTCTCCCAAATTGCTGGGATTTCAGGCTGAACCACCGAGTCCAGCCATTAAGTCTTCAAATAATGCCTATTCCATGGTAAGTTTGCATAAGAGTTAGCTACTGTTATTAGTCAATAATAATATGTCACATCCTGTGAGAATAGTCTCCAACCCATCCCAGTCATTCTCTTCCCTTATCCACTATCTGAAATTATATTATTGATTTGTTGGCTTGTCTACTGTTTCCCTCTCCACCACCAGAATACAAGCACTATGAGGACCTTGACTGTCTTGTGCTCTGCTGTTATGCCTAGTGCCTAAAGTCGTGTCAGACACATAGCAGGTGTTTAAGAGACAGGTGTCAAGTGAAGTGATATAGTGGAACTTGGAAATTCTGCGTGCTAATAATTATTTTCTGGGGGTCTGTCTTAGCTGTTTCAGGCTGCAATAACAAATTACTTTAAACTGGGTAATTTATAGACATTAGAAATTTAATGCTCACAGTTCTGGAGACTGGGAAGTTCAAAATCAAGGCTTCAGCATGTTCAGTGCCTATTGAGGTGCACTCTATGTGTCCTCTCATGGCAGAAGGGGGAAGGGAGCTTTCTTGAGCTTCTTTTAAAAGGATACTAATGTTACTGAGCAATAAATGGGCTCACTACCTGATGTGCATAGAGGCCAATACAATGACACTAGCTTTTGAGAAAAGGGCTTTAATGTGAGTCAACTGACAAGGAGACAGGAGAAAACACTCCTGAGCTGGAGATTGGGGCAGGTATTACAAGCATAGGATAATAAGGTATGTTCTGACTGGATCTTGCAATGATGTGATGGCGGGAGTCATGATCTTATTGGATCCTGCCATGGGGTGACACCAGGGCTCAACCTGATTGGATTCTGGATTCTGCCATATAATGTCTGATTCTTAATTCAGTCCCTGCTCTTCAGTCCGAGTATTTATGCTTCCCCTATGGTTGTGCATTTGGCTCATCTGGGTGTGCTCAGATTATGTGACCTTCTACCTGGAGGTCTGTGGCAACTGAAAAATAACGCGCACCTTTGTTACATAAAAGCTGAACCAGAATGGTCTGATGCAGTTACACAAATTTCATTTGGGAGGTTGGAAACCTCATGACTCAATTACTTCCCAAAGGCTCCACCTCTTAATACGATCACGTTGAATATTAGATGTCAACATATGAATTTTAGGGACAGTAGCATAGCAGGGTCATAAGTGAGTAAAGTGCTTCCAAGCTCATGTATGTCATGATGTGGCTTTTTCGTAAAAAAACCTCCCTTCTTGCTCCTTTGCTGAAACCCTCTAAAAATTGACTTTAATCCATAGGACAGTAGGCACAAAAGTGTTAAATGGTGACGCATAAGCTGCTGCACTCTAGATAAATTATGATCATGCATAGGATATATTCTAGTGTCTGGGTTTTTGCCTAATGGGCAATTATCAGCTCTGACAAAATCACCGTGTGTGGTCTCCCCCCAGAGAAGGAGATACGACTTCTCATAGACAGCAGAACTTCAAAAGGAACTGAGTTAGGGACACAAATGAAGAACAGTTAAGCAGAGCCATGAAGACTGGAGGATGAAACTGGTAACAAGTAACTTATGGAGCTTGTTGACTGAGGCAGCCCTTGTATCTATTTTTGATGGAGAATAAATTCCCCATCTTCTTTGCGACTAGGTGTGGATAAATGACTAGTACTGGCCAAAAAAGGTATGTGTTAAGTGATGAGTGTAGCTTTCAGGAAGCTTTCCTGAAGACAGGAAGGTCTTCCTTTTTCCTTCTGTCTATGAATGCAGATCTGATGACTGGAGCTCTAGCAACCATTTTGGCTCATGAAGTAAAAATAGAGGTCATGCTTGGTGGAGCAACAAGGGAGAAAGCTCCTGAATTCTTGAGGATTTTGTAAAGCAGAGCTGCTGTATTTTCTCTGGACTACACATCTCTCAATTTTTGGTTGCGAGAGAAATAAAATTCTATCTTCCAAAGTCATTATTAATTTTGGAGTTTTAAATTACTCATATCTAACACTTGCTGAGCAATATAGCCAGACTTAGTGTCTACAAAAAAACATTTTTAATTGGCCTGACGTGGTGGTGCACACCTGTTGTCCCAGCTACTTGGAAGGATCACTTACTTGGGAGGATCACTTGAGGCCAGAAGTTTGAGGTTGAAATGAGCCATGACCCTGCCACTGTACTCTAGTCTAGGTGACACAGTGAAACCCTGTCTCTTCAAAAAACAAACAAATCCATAAAATATTTATAAGCATAAAGAAGCAACATCTGGTTTTAAAGTTTCAAAGGACTCACACTCAGATTAAGTGGAAATACTCCTTATTCCCTCTGGATTCACAGACTCACAAGTAATTTTTCATATCTTGTCACTAAAGAACTGAGGAAATGTTTAACTGAATTTAGCTAGAGAAATGCCTTCTGAGACCTGGTTTCTAACTCCTGGCCTCAAAATGATTCTCCCACTTGGGTCTCCCAAAATGCTGGGACTATGGGGTGACCCACTGTGCCCAGCCTATGGGCCATCTTTTTTCCAGAGCAGATCAGTTCAGTGTACTAGGCAATCTATAGAGCCAGTAACTCCCTCTTGCCCTCACCCACATCGCATGGAATGCCTCAGTTGCCAAGATACCAAGGTAGTTCACATGCCACGCCCTCATCCACTTTGATGATGTGCAGATTTGAAGGGCCTGGAATGAAGAACCATCTCAACACCACCACCCACCTCACCTCTGCTTCTGTTGCGTCTATCCCTGTCCCTGTTTCATTTCTTTCATGGCATTTACCAACATTTACACTTCTATGCTTTTGTGTTGTAAGTTTCTTAAGGGCAGGGACTAACTACATCTGATTTACTCACTAACGTGTTCCCAGTAGTTGGCTTGATGTTTGGCTTATAGTAGGCACTCAATGAAATAGGTGCTGAATGAATGAACATGTCAGCGACAGCACTTTCACTATACTCTGCCCTTAGGTCCTTGAGCAAAGTCCCTGCTCTCTTCTGAATTAATATCTGGCTGATGGGCAGCCCACATGAACGTGGCTCTTGCAGTCCCCGGTGTAGTTTTTGTGTTTGTCCTTTTGCATCCTCCCTTGCTGCTTATCAAGGCTGGTGTATGCATAACAGGTGGCATGCTGGGTGCTTTGTCTTTCCGAACCACGCCTCCTCTTGGAATAAATCACCGCACACAGAGCAGCAGTCATCGTTTTTCTCAGCACTTTCTATCTTTTATTGTCTCTTCCTTCGATTCCACTATAATTGCAACACCTTTTATTTCAACACTTTAAAACTTTCACTGCATTTGTACTTACTGGACACAATGGAATTAATAATGTTTGCAAAATACCTCAAAACTAAGTAGAACCCCAGAAAGATTGTCACTTACAGTCATGAACCACTTAATGATGGGGATACGTTCTGAGAAATGTGTCATTAGGCGATTTCATCATTGTGTAAACATCATGGGGTTTATGTACACAAACCTGGGTGGTAGAGCCTACTATACTCCTAGGCTATATGGTAGAGCCTATTGCTTCCTGGACTACACACCTGCATAGCACGTCACTGTACTGAATCCTGTATGCAACTGTAACACAATGGTATTCCTGTATCTCAACATATGCAAACATATCTGAACATAGAAAAGGTACAGTAAAAATATACTATTATAATCTTATGGGACCACTGTCAGATATGCAGTCTATCATTGAAACTTTGTTATGTGGTACATGACTGTATTACTGAAAGAACCTTGTACACAACTTTATCTATTTGGGAGGCTGAGTTCCTGTGATCTCGTTTTGTAGCTTTGTTTAGTTTGTATATATAAAAGTTTATAACTTGGAAATTCATAAGTAGCGAAGTTTTTAAATCTATAATTTGTTAGATTTAATCATACATTTAAATTCAGAGTATTATCTCTTTTAACCTCTTTCCATCATGTGTGTTCAAAGAGTCTTATTTATTCCTTTGTGTTGAATCCCCAAGGTCTGGGATAAAGAATTCTACCTGCTAATGCTATGGTTTGATTTGTCCCACACTGCGCCCTGTAGACTGCTAATAGATGTTCCCACCTAAAAAAAAAATCTGTGAAAAAATAAATTCAGGAATTCTGTCATACCTCACTCTGGTATATTTACAATGTGCGTTATAATTTAAAAGTGTGATTAACCAATGTGTATTATCACCTAAAGCTTTTTTTTAACCTAGTGTTTCTCAAACTTGTTTGACCATAGAACCTTTTAAAAAGTGTAACCTTCAGTGTTCCAATATTTTTAGTGAAGTGCTGAGATACAGATTTATCTGGCAGATCACAAATGTTTCTTGGCGTCAAGATTCTGGTGCAAAAATGGGCCAAAGCCATGATTATAGCACTCCTGACAGAATATTGTCTTTGCAAAGCTCATTTCAGTCCTGGTGTGCAACACTTCAAACCAGCACAGTGACAGCAGACAACACCTGCTTGACATTCTGGAAAGGGTCCTCATGCTGTCTCGTTCAGGGATACTGAACACCTTTTCCCAGCAGGTAAATCAGTGTCTCAGCAATTGTTACATTTTGTGTAAGAGAAACATGAGAAAATTCCAGCAGCTACAGGAAGGCTTGAAGCACTTGTTTTATTTTTTGAGTAGGCTCATCTTGGCTTGTGCACGTCTTAATCTGAGTAAGACGAATATTATTCCCGGTGTGGGTGTGGCAGCTCGGGAGGACAATGATGAAGTTCCAGTTTCACATTTTTCTTTATTTGGTGTACATTCTATGCATCAAAACACTATAGGATGTTTTAATATCCTTTGGGGAACCGAGGCTGGGAAAACTCCCATAGCTAGGGCATCCCTTAAATCCTAGTCACCACACCAGAATTCTAGAGTGCCTGCCTGTAGGGAGGAGGGTGAGGGCGGGTGAGTGGGTGAGTTATGAAGCATTAGAAAATTTTCTGAGTGTTAGGAGTTTAAAATGGAAGGACTCAAACTTAGAAAACTTCTCTGGGAATGATGATATGATTGGACATTTACATACTCACCCTTGATGATTGGCCATCAATAACCTTGAGCAAGGTCATGGTTTGACACTAGTAGCCTCTAAATATCCTATGAGAACTTCAGGAAGTCAACCGACTGTGAGTACTGGCGATAGATGCTCTTTTTAAAAAGGTATTTTTAGTTTTAGATATAAGGTTTTGCTCTATCACGCAGCCGGTAGTGCAATGTTGTGATCAAAGCTCCTGCAGCCTTGAACTCCTGGGCTTAAGCAATCCTCCTGCTTTGGCCTCCTGAGTGGTTAGGAGTACAGACACATGCCACCAGACTTAGCTAGTCATTTTTATTTTTGTAGAGATGGGTTCTTGCTGTGTTATCCAGGGTGTACTCAAACTCCAGGCCTCAAACTCTTCTCTGTCTCAGCCTCTCAAAGTGCTAGAATTATAGGCATGAGCCACCGTGCCAAGCCCGGATGCTCTTTAATTTCAGTATTTCTAATGTTCTTAAAATTTTTTTTAATGTTATCTAATAGTATATTGTTACCATCTTTTTAAAAAAATATTTTATTGTAAAGATGTGGGGTACAATTCAGGATTAGGTATACAAGTTCCTAATGCTTTTAAAGTGTCCCCTAACCCCACGTCAGTGATAGGTGTCAGTCCTGGCAATATTGCTCTAGCCATTTGGCCACAGACGACCAGATGAATGGTTTGTTTGACTCAATGCACAGTGTCATTCCCTTTCAAAACACATTTTTAAAAGCTAAATTTCTGACTTTTTAGTGAACGGGTACCAGGAGGGGGAGTTTCCAAAAACCTCAGAATTATTTTTTAGAGGGCGGTCCCCTTGTTGTACAGGATTCCCCCACTAGGTAAGTATTTTGGGAACCCATTGACATCAGTGGACCAGCTAGCATTGTGAGAGACGGCATTCAGCTTCAGTGAATTTTTTTGGAGATTCTTTCTGTGTGTTTTCCCATTTCATGAGGGTGATTTATACAACCTGTCTACAATGCGCTGAGTGTTCAGCAGTTTTTGACCAAAAAATGGCATGACCCTGGTGCCCCACCCTCCCTATTCACCTGATCTTGCCCCAGGAACTTTTTTTGTTTCCCTGGATGAAAAAAGTCCTTAAAGGAAAACATTTTGCTGATGTGGAGGAGGTGAAACAAAAAATGACAGAAGCACTAAAAGGCATCAAAACTAATGAATTCAAAAATTGTTTGAGCAGTGGAAAAGTGTCTTTATAGGTGTATTGCATCAAATGGAGAGTACCTTGAAGGTGACTGAAGTTTAAACATGTAAGAATAAATGCACAACTTTTTATAAATAAATTCTGGGTTTTTTGCCCCCCTTCCCCCAAACGGATGAGTCCAGAGGAATGCCCTTTGTATTTTCTCAATTCCATGGGGAATATTTTTGGGAATCTTTTGATAACTTCTTGTCCATGGGTTATTTTTTTGGCAAAATATCTTAGGCATGGATTCCCAAAGATGTCATCTTGTTCTTCTTCAAGAGGCTTTTGTGTTGCTGTTGCAATAATCGTTGGCATCATTGCTAGTCCTTATATTTGTAAAGCTGCATTCATCAGGATTGTTGGTGGCAACCGATAGCAACTCAATCCAGCGAGGCTTTATTGGCTCATGAGGCTTGAAAGTCCAGAGGTAGAGCTGGATTCAGCCACTTCCTCTAAATAACACCCCCCCCAGTCTTCTGTAATTTTTTCTTATAGAACTTATCATTACCTCTATATTATGTTTCTATGTAGTGTTTGTTTGCTACCTGGGCTGCCCACTGGAATGCAAGCTCCATGAGGATAGGGATCTTCTTTTATCACCAACTGGCAAGAATTTGGAAATGGTCATGGAATATAAGAGAAACTTAATAACTAGTTGTTGAATGAAAGAATGACTGACTGATTTGATGCAGGCGCTCAAACGACATCATCAGAAATCTATCTTTAAACATCTCCCTGCTTTCCTCTGTGTCACTTTCATTGTTTGGACCACCTCTTCTTTTGTGGAGAGGAGATGGCTTCCAGCAGAAAAATAACTATTGTTTTTCCTCAATAGAACCAACAAGAGGCTTATTGGCCAGCTTTGGTCACATGACCATCCCTCAGCCAGTGAGCATGGCCAGAGTGATGGAGTTGAAGTTGGCCACAGTGAACCACCCAGTCTGAGGGTGGGAGGAAGCAGGCCAGGCAGATCTAAGGAGAAACTTTGGCTAACATAATAGAGTTTATTAATTGCTTTCAGTTGCACTACATCAACAGAGCCTTGCAAAACCTTGTGAGGAAAGTAGAACAGATATTATTATCCCCATTTTACAAATGAGGAAATTGAGGTTCAGGGAAGGCGTGCTTCTTCAAGCAAGGAGGACATGATGGAGCTCTGTCTCAACCTCAAGTCTCAGCTCTTCCCAACATTCTTTCTACTGCATTGGATTACCTGGCAGGATGACTCAGTGGAGGAAAATGGCGTGTGGCTTGTCTTTACAGAAGGGGCTGGAAAAGTGGGACAAGATGTAAATCAAGGATAAGAATCCTTGAAGGGTTTTTAATTATCTGGAGGGTTGACTTTATTTCTCTTGCTGGACTTTTAGCAGAACCAACTGGTTGGACATGACTGGTAATAACGAAAAGGTTTTGCTTAGTGCCTGGCAAGTGGGGGCTTATTATAGTGTGAGGAGGAAATGGCAATAATAGCAAATTCTCTGAGCCTGATGACCTGAATCTGGAAAAAATAAATGGCATCATATTTAGGCAACTCACAATCCCTTCTGAGCCACATGGAAGCGCAGAGATTTGTCTTCCTGCCAGCTTTGCACACATGTATAGAATACCAATTTGTAGAGAATAAAGGAATCTCAGGGAGCAACTGGTCCTATATAATTCTCAACCACTAGTTCATGGTTGGTGAGCCTGATGTTTAGCACTTCATACCTGTTCTCCTCTCCCCATCCTCCTTGGTCCCAGTGGCTGTGTCTCTTTCTGTCTCTCATTCTGGGGTCAATGGTAGAATATTTATAGGGCTGACCAGTTTGCATGATAATTTTGCTGGAAAACATTGATCTGGTGGTTCATATTTTAAAGACTTGGAAAACATTGATCTGGTGGTTCATATTTTAAAGACTCGGCTTTTAAAAAGTAAACTATCCAAGATTGTATGGTGACAAGCAGAAAAACTGACACTTATACCCAGACCTTTACTTTTATTTATTTACTTAAACTTCAAGTTGTTTCTAGTAAGCCAGTATTTCTCAACCATAGCTCTGAGTTAATTGGTCTGAGGTGAGGATGAGGTGTCTGGACTTCTAGAATCCACTCAGGTGACTATCGTGTGTGGTCACTGTTGAGAACCACTGAACTATGCCTCACTGCTGCTCCATGGGGTGGAATGCAAGACTGTTGGTTGCTTCAAGAGAGGGCAGAGAAACTTGGAGTAGAAGCAGACAGGACTATAGAAGGTTAGAGAAGAAAGGAATAGATCTGATATCTTTGTGGGAGCCACCTGAGCCAATAGAGGAAATCGATATTGGCTTCTTAATGCAGACTGCAATGGGGACACGTCCACTGCTAGCTTAGAGTGCATTTGTGCAAATTAGAAAAACATATTCTCTAGGGAGACTCAGCCTCATAGGTGCCAAGGTTGGCAAGAGGTTGGTCACCTTGTGAATTTTAAAAAGCAGCTGCATGCTGGGAGACCAAGGTGTAAGGATTGCCTGAAGTAAGGAAGTCAAGACCAACCTGGTCAATGCAGCAAGACCCCCTTCTCTATAAAAAAAAAGAGCTGGACATGGTGGCACATGCCTGTAGTCTCAGCTACTTGGGAGGCTGAGGCAGGAGGGTCATTGAGTTCAGTAGTTCAAGGCTGCAGTGAGCTATGATCCACTCCAATCTGGGTGACAGAGTGAGACACTGTCTCTAATATACAAGTGAATGAATGGATGAAGGAATGAATGAAAAGTCCCCCTCTGTCTTAAAGGGTAGAGCCTACACCAGGCACAAGGTCTAATGAGCAGAACAAAGACTGAATCTTGGCCTCTGCTTGCCCCTGTGGGTGGTTTCAACAATCTGCACAAGTATTATGGCAGTCTTGGGTAAGGAAGTCCAACCAACTAGAAATTCCATGCACCTAGTAGCTTGACTTGCTTTACTGTTAAATTCATCTCCTGTTGGGGGAGAGGGTGATGCAAATATACTTCTATTACTTCAGTCCTTGTCCTACTAAGGAGAAATTGGTTGGTAAAGAGGGAACGACTCGAGTTTTTGGGAAACTCCATGATCTTCGAGTGGATAAGGCTGGGTGGGCATAATCAGACACATTTCCTAAACCTTAAGTAAGTGGGCCTAAGAGAAAGAAAGAAAAGATGTCCAGTCTTCAGCATGGAACTCAGAAATCTGATGGTTCAAGAGAACTGGAAGATTGTCAAAGATAAAGCTCTTAAAATATTTTTTTCTCGTCACCAAAGTGATCCAAACTAATTGCAAAAAATGTAGAAAATAGAAATGAGCCAAAAGAGGAAAAAAGTCACTTGAAATTTTACTACTCAGAAATAACCACTAACAGTTTTATGTTTATCCTATCAGTCTCTTTTCTATGCTTATAGATACATTTAGGATGCATTTATATATACTGCAAAAGGGGATCATATGTATAGACTGTTTTGTGATCTACTTTTTAACTTCATAATATTCCCTGAACATTTTCTGTGTAATTAGTTATTCCCCTAACTTGTTTTTTAATGGTTGCATGGTAACCCATTTACTAATTCTATAATAATTTATTTAATCAATCTCTATTTTGGAAGTTACATTGTTTCCATTTTATTATTATAAACAGTGTTAAATGAACATTTTTGAGTTTTGTCTTTTGTCACATGTATTAGTCAGGGTTCTCCAGATAAACAGAACCAGTAGGATATAGATAGATATATAAGCAGAGATTTATTATAGCAATTGGCTCACGCGATTATGGAGACTGAGAAGTCCCACGATATGCAGTGTACAAGCTGAAAAGCCAAGAACGCCAGTAATGTAGTTGAAGTTCCAAGACCTGAAAACTGCTGGCAGGAAAGGGATTCTGGTGTATGTACCGGCATCCAAAGGTCTGAGAACCAGGAGCTCTGTCCCAAAGTGGCAGAAAAGGGATGTCCCATCTCCATAAGAATCCTCTGCCTTTCTGTACTACTGGGTCCCTCAACGGATTGGATGATACCCGCCCACATTGGTGAGGGCGGATCTTTACTCAGTCTACTGAATCAAATGCTAATTTCTTCCAGAATCACTCTCACAGATACACCCAGAAATGATGTTTTACTCACCAAATGGGCATCGGTTAGCCTATTAAAGTTGATGCTTAATATTAACCATTACCATGGCACTACAGGGTGAATATAATTCATAGCTATTTACTATATATTTCCAAATAGCTAGAAGAGCGGATTTTGAATGTTCCCAATTCAAAGATATGATACACGTTTGAGGTGATAGATTTACCCTGATTTGATCATTATGTAATGTATACATTTGTCAAAATATCACACTGTACACCACAAGTATGTATAATTATTATGTGTCAATTAAAAATGAAAGCAAAAAATTTAACCACCCCACCATATTCCTGAATAAATTCTTAGACATGGACGTAAAGGTCAAACTCATCTTGCCAAAGGGCTTATCAGGAAGATTGTATCATTTACTGCTCCCACCAGCTGAGGATGAGGATGCAGTTTTCTTGGAAGATCGTTTAATGAGGGTCAGAACAATATCTCCAATCCAGCAATTCTTCAACTCTAAATGAGGCCTGGGAGGCAAGACAGAGGTTGAGACCTTGGAAATGGAAATGGGCAGTCTCGTGCTGACAAGTATGTACAGGAAGGGGAACCCTCACACACTGTTGGTGGGAGTGTAAATTAGTACAGCCACTATGGAGAACAGTATGGAGGCTCCTCAAAAAACTACATATAGAACTACCATATGATCCAGCAATTCCACTACTGGGCATGTATCCAAAAGAAAGAAAATCAGTATGTCGAAGAGATATCTACACTTCCATGTTTATTGTAGCACTACTCACAACAGCCAAAATATGGAATCAACCTAAGTGCCCATCAACAGATGAACGGGTAAAGAAAACGAGTTATATGTACACAATGGAATATTATTTAGCCATAAAAAATAATGAAATCCTGTCATTTGCAGCAACATGGATGGACCTGGAGGCCATTATGTTAAGTGAAATAAGCCAAGGACAGAAAGACAAATGTCACATGTTCTCATATATGTGGGAGCTAAAAAAGTGGATGTCATGGAGGTAGAGAGTAGAATGGTGGTTACCAGAGGCTGGGAAGGGACAGAGAGAGGGAGGGATGTTGCTAAGTTGATTAAAGGGTACAAATATATTTTGATAGAAATAATACCCAGTGTTAGTTAGATCAGTAGGGTGAACATAGTTTACAATAATCTATTGTACATTTCAAAATAGCTAGAAGATAAGAATTCTAATGGTTCTAGCATAAAGAAAAGACAAATATTTAAGGCAATGGATATCCCAAGTATAATAATTTGATCTTTACAAAGTATATGAATGTATGAACTTATTACATGGACCCTGAAACTATGTACATCTATTATGCTTCAATAAAGAAAGAAATTTAAAACAGCTTTGAATAAACTTGAAAGCTGTTACTTGAAAAAGAAAGAAAGAAAATGAGCAGTCCCAAAGAGCTGGTTCCAGAAGTCTGTTCTCACACAGAAAGATTTCAAGAAAGACCTTGGTCTCCCCTCTTACTGGCCCATAGGAAGTAACTGAGACTTCATGGCATTTTCTCCTCTCCTCACAAGATCAGGGACAGAGTTTGTTCTAGGTTTCGTGTTCATGGGTGTCCTCACTGCATGCACTTGGCCTCCCAGCACTGCCTGTGAGCACAGTGGGAGGGATGGAGTGGGGTGGATGTGCTTTTGTAAAGGAATAAGAAGAGCCCAGAGGGATACTATGAGTTCCTTCCCTGTGAATGCTGGGAGGCATTCCTCACATTGCCAAGTGAGGAGGACGCAGGGTTCTTTTCTTAGAAACTTTTTTCTTCTTTTTTCTTTTTGGTAATAAAGTTTAATTTTTTATCATAAAAGTAATGCACATTCTTGAAAGAAAATATGGAAAATAAAGGAATATAAAATGAAGAAGTCACAAGCCCATAGTTATACTGCCCAAGGACAGATGCTGGTACATGTCTTGCCATGTGTCTTTGCTGTGTGTGAGTGTGTGTGTGTGCAGATGTTCTTTCTATATACTTGTAATCATGCTGTCTAAGTTGTTTTTCTGTCTTGCTTTTTTTTACCTTAACATCATCATGTGTTTCCCATGTTATTATGTTGTTTTGATAAACACTTTTTGATTATGTGATTTTCATTTGTGTGAATGGGCCACTGTTCATTGTTCAATATTACTTAATATTTAGGCTATTATTTATATTTTGTAGATGAGGAAATCAATACTTACAGGAGTTACAAGATTTCCCTACTATCACAAGAAACAAAACCAACATGTTATCCATTCATCCATGATTTATTCAATAAAGATTTATAGAGCACTTTCCCAGAAGGGGACCCACCTGATCTGGAACCAGGAATTCTTCTTGGAGGAGGTAATGATGGATTTCAATCTTTTATGAAGACTAGAAGTTGGGCAGAGAAATGAAAGTTTGGGAACAGCTCATGGAAAGGCCCAGAGGTGAGGAGCATGGTATGCTTTGGAAACTGCAAATGATTGACCATGGTGCTCATTAGGAGGGGGACTGGATTTGTAGGCATGGACTACTAGTTCATGATAGTTTCTGTGCCCTGCTAAGAACTTTGGACTTTACCCTGAAAGTAATGGGCGATCCTTGGTACCTCTTAGACAGGAGATTCACCCATTCTTATTTGGATTTTAAAAGGAATCACTGAATGTCATGGTGGAGTACGGGCTGGGGAGACTGGAGACATGGAAACCAGTTGGGACAGTAATCAGATAAGAAATACCAGCTGGGTTCAGTGGCTTATACCTGTAGTCCCAGTGCTTTGGGAGGTTGAGTTGGGAGGATTGCTTGAGACTGGGAGTTTGAGGCTGCAGTAAGCTATGATTGCACCACTGCACTCCAGTCTGGGTGACAGAGTGAGTGAGACCCTGTATCTAAAGTTAAAAAAAAAAAAGAAAAAGAAAAAAATAAAAGAAATGTTGGGGCCCACAGTCATACAGAGTAGCTGGTATAGAAGGGAAGATGTGGATTTAGGAAAAAATTAGGAGGCAAGACAGAAAGCAGACATAACTTTGTGAAGTCAGGGGATGGGGATAGAGCAGTATGATGACACTGAGTGGAAGTCTATGAAGAAAGGGAATGATGAGCTCTGTCTTGGAGCTCCATCATGGATTGATGTTGCGTGCTGGGCTACGTGGGTATTTGGGTGGAAGAGGTGAGAAGTTTGGGTGGAGATAAAGATTTGGAGCCACAGGGGTAGATGTGATATTCAAAGCCTGAAAAAGGATGAGACTTGACCAGGAAAAGTGCAGAACAGTGGTTGGTGAGCTATGGGCAATCATGAACTCCTTCAATCATGAAATTCATGGCCCTGCAATCTAGAAGTATGCAAACAGAAAAATTTAATTAGTTTAAACACACACTATTCTTGGAATTATAGGTACCCTGAAGGTTACCCATGGTGTAGACTGGAAAATGAAGTAAGTCCAAGGCAGAGTCCTGGAGAACACCGGTACTTCAAGGGCAAGTGACAGGGAAGAAACCATCAAATGAAACCCAGGAAGAACTGTCTGGGGGTCGGGCAGGACGCAAACAGTAAGAGAATGATGTTCTGGAAGGAGGGAAAACAGTTTCAGGAAGAAAGAGGTGGTCAGCAGTGCCCGAGGGTTAAGATTGAGGTAAATGTCAAATAAAGATGAAGTGCGGTAGGTTACACATCAAGAACATTGAAAAGACCCAAGGTTTCCCACTTAGAGGCTCGTGTTCTTACCTATACTCTACTTCTGTGACTCCCCCATTCAGAGTCTCAGGAGAGAGAACATTCACCCATCACAAAAAAGTCCCTCTTTGTTTACAACAGGGCCCGTTTTAAGCAAATTTGGCATATGAGGATAGGAAATTGCAAGTGGTTGTTGGGCTGAGACTGCAGGTTGATGATTGCTCTCCGTCCTCTCCCCCTGCATACACCCATGCCCTCTGCCCTGCAGCTTCACAATTCATTCCACAAGAGTGCAAGGGTCTTTCCCTCTATCCTTGACTTTTGGCTAAGTCATATGACTTGTTTCAGTTTGCTGAGTATTAGCAGATGTGATGCAAGCAGGAGTTTGGGATGCCTTATGCAACTGATCTTGCCCTCTTGAACTTCTGTCATTGTTCTGCCCAGCTGGCTCACCAGGCCCAGGCGGAAGAGGGACATGCAGGACAGAGCCACTCTTAGCCAACCCACAAATTCATGGGTGAGAATGACATGCTTGTTATTGGATGCCACTGAGACTTTGCTGTTTCAGAGCAAATACTGAGCTTTATGGTATTCATTTAATATAGCCTTGGTGGCTTCATGAAAGATTTTATCTCCCTTACCTTTCCCGGGTCCCATCTTAGTGTCTCCCTCCCTGACTCCCTGCTAGGCCATGACTCCCCCACCACAGACTGAGCTGCCCGATCTTCTGGGACCTGATCTGGGACAGGAGGGGTTAAAGCAGCTCCAGTCCCACTTCTCATTGCCCAAGTCGACTCACTTCGGAGGCTGGCCCAGCACTCAACTATGAATATGAATATACCTAAGCCCAGTCTCAACCAGGTGCTCTTTCATTCTGAGATCATTCACTCGACATACCTTATTGGACAGCTACTGTATGCCAGCCCTTTAAAACAAAGTCCCTCTTTTTTCTTATAAAAAAGAAAATAGTTATTTTTTTCATGTAAAACACCCAGTGCAGGGCGTGACATGTAGTTGGTGATCCCCTGATCACAAACACATTGTTCTTTTAGAAAATACTGTAATAACATCTTTTTGCATAATTTTTGGTTTCCATTTTTAAAAAGATCCTTACATTTTTAATTACAAAAGTAATGCGTGCTTGTTTTAACAAATTAAAATGTCAAATTACATTTAAATTTTAAATTAATTGACAGGAGCTTGGTTTTTATGTCTCCCAGGGAACTGTCTTGTTGGGTGAAATGATGCTCAGTCTTGTATTACACGCTCAGCACTGGGCTTGGCTCAGGGTAAACTCCCAGTTTGGTGAGTGAAGTGAGACTGCTGCTATCCAAGCTCAGGCTGGCTGGAACGCCTGCTGAGAACATTAAAACAACCTCCTCACTGGTCTCTTTTCCTCCAGCCTCTACCTGTACTGGCTGATTAATTAATTAAAGCCCGATTAATTAAAGTGCATCTCTGATCCTGTCTCTTGATGCTCCAAGCCCTTCTGTGGCTCCCCATTGCTTTACTGACTCATTCTAAGTTGTTTTAAGGCTCACAGTGATGTAACCTGACACTACATTTCCAGCCCTTTTTTCTTACCTTGTCTTCATGAAAGCCCTACCACAGCCAGTGGACAATTCCCTGAACACACACCTCACTTTGTACCTTCTAGGCCTTGCTCATGTTCTCTCCTTTGCTGGGAATGTTTTTCCCCTGTCCCCACATGTCTACACCCCACCCATTTTTCTTTTCTTTTTTTTTTTTTGAGATAGGGTCTTGCTGTGTTGCCCAGGCTGGAGTGTGGTGGAGCGATCATAGGGATTCAAGTGATTCTCCTGCCTGTCTTCTGAGTATCTGGGACTACAGGCACACACCTCTACACACAGCTAATTAAAAAAAAATTTTTTTTTTTAATGGATGGGGTCTACTATGTTGTCCGTGCTGATCTCAAACTCCTGGTCTTGAATGATCTTCCTGCCTTGGCCTCCCAAAGTGCTGGGATTATAGGCATAAGCCCAGCCTCCCATTTTTATGACCTGCTCAAATGTCTCTTCTCCATGAACCTTTTTCTGATTTCTTCAACTAGAGTTGATTTTGCTTTCCTCCGAATGCTTTGATCCTTCCTTCTCTAGATCAGAGTTTCCCTAGCTTAGCTCAATTGAGATTTGGGGGCAAGGTAATTCCTTATTGTGGGGAGCAGTCCTGTGCAGTTTAGGATGTTTAGTGGCAACCCTGGCTCTACCTACTTGATACTAGTGGCTCCCCCTCCACCCAGTTGTGAAAACCACAAATGTCTGCAGACATTACCCAAAGTCTGCTAGCAGGCAAAATCTCCCCCATTTAAAAACCACTGGTCTGGAGTAATATAATATTTATGCAACAAATCCCCTGCCACACTCAGGGTTTGTGTCTTGCTTGGGAGGATGCCACTCAAGGACGTTGGGCCCTTTCAAACGTTCAAGCCTTTGTTCGTGCTGTTCCCTCTCCTGGGAATGCCCTTCCCCTCTCTTCTTCATGTGATAATTTTCCTCCTTAGCCTTCAAGACCTGAATGCCAGGCTGCCTTTCCCAACCTACCCCCTTTCCCCCCAGGCAGAATGGAGGGCTCTTCTCCCTGAGTTCCCAGAGCGCTTTGCACAAACCTCAATCATAAACTTCACCAGACCATGTGCCATGCTACAAAACAAATAGTGGAAATATTTGTGTCCCCAAGTAGAATGTGAGTTGTGGTATGGCAGGAACCTTGGCTAGCCAAGGCCTTCCCAGGTGTGCTAGGGCCCTGCGCAGGTAAGAGATGACCTAGAACAAGGCAGTGACTGGAGGGGTTGTGTCTCTCAAGAACCGACAGTGCTTAGGCTCAAGTTCCCACTTAAGCATTTACTAGTTGTGTGATTTGGGGTGGAGGTAAGCTTCTCTGGAGCCTTCGTTTCCCTCTCTGTAAAATGACATAATAATAGCATCTCTCTTACTGGATTGTTTCAAGGATTTAGTATACTAATACAAGTGAAATGTTTGCCAGGTGCCTGGCACATAGTAAACACTTGGTAACTCTTGGTAATTAATGGAGAATGAGCGAATGGGTGTGTGTTGAGACGGGGGATGAGGGCACTCGGATCTCACAGGCTGTGACACCCTCTGTAGCAAGGGTGCTGCCTCAGAGGATGGCGCCTCTGCCCCTCCAGCTGTCCTCACCTTGTCCTCCCCAGCTGGGCAGCGAGGGCACTGGGCACCGGCTGCTCAGGGAGCAAGGGCTGTGGGCTCGCTTCACAGTGAGGTAGCCAGGCCGGGCGGAACAGGGACAGACATTAAAAACCTATTTTCTCACTGGGCATAAGTAATTGGCAAAAAAACGCTCTAAATCCATAGCTGTCAGGTGAAGTCATTTCCGAGAGAAAAGGATGGAGGGAGAGAGCTGGAGGGGGCCCGAGTGGGAGCCAGAGGGAGGGAGTGAAATGCAAAACAAGGAGATGGATGAAGAGGACAGGACAGAAGCCTTCTCCTCTCTCCCAGACCAGGCTGCTGCTCTCCTCACATCTAGCTCAACCCCACCACACTTATTTTTCATTTCTGGAAAGAGGTTTCCGAGGTGGTAAAAGCAAAGAAAGGCATCCTTGGGATTATTTAATGAGTCAGAATGAATTGCATTTGAAATCATTTAAATAGGATCTGGGAGCATTTAACCGCAGCTCGGGATCTTAACTAGAGTGGGAAAGGATCTTTGTGCTAATTGCTGGCAGTGATATTCCTACAGAGAGGGAGAGATAGCACTGAGCAATTAGCAGACAGAGGGGTCTGGACTGCTTGGCCAGGAGACTGAGCACCTTGGTGTAGCCTCCTGGGGAGCCCAAGGCCCCCAGAAGAAGGCAGGTGGGGCCTGGGGCCTGCAGGGAAGAAAAACAGTGGGGGTGGGGTTAGGGAGATGAAATCACGGCTGGACTTCCAGGGGTGGAGGCAGGGGTGGGGTCTAGCATCTTTCTGAGTGATAGGGGTTTTCAGGAGGGAGATAAAATGAAGCTTCTAGGCCCCCTACTAATTCCAACCCCACCTTCCGGAATGCCAGCTTTGGGAAGGCAGCAAACTTCATCCAGATAACAAATGAGAGAGCAGAAACATCCCCGCTTTCATTCCATCCCACACGCCTTACCTGGAGTTCCGTCTGTTGGTTTCACCTTTAATCACTACTTTCAGCATGGAGTGTGGGATGCACTCATTAGCTTTTCAATGCACACATAACCCTGGAAGGTATTATTAGCTCCATTTTACAGATGAGAAAACTGAGACCTTCCATTGGAACTTAGTTGAGGACACATGGTTGATGAGAGACACAGGGTGGCCTGAGACCCAGAGAATGTCCAGCATATCCATCAGCCAGAAGTCATTGTTTGTTATGGTGATGTTCAGACAAATGTGAGTGACAGTGTCCTTGTCTTCCGGGATGAGTCTTCAAGACTTATACTCTAGAATCATAAATAATTACAAAAGATTTAAACTGCTAACTTTCATATGAAAGATACAAGTGAAAGCCAGAGGAAAGGGGTTATTTCTGAATGGGTGGCCAGCAAAGGTGTCTCCTTGAATAAGGGTAGCATTTGCGCATGTGGGGATCTGAAGGACAGAGATTGTAACAGCAGGTGTTACTTGAGCAAAGATAGGGAGGTGGGGAGGCATGAGACAAGTATTGGGAGCTATACATGTGTCACTAAGGAGAGGAGGAAGAACTAGGCAGAGTTGGGATCAGATATAGTGAGTTTTGCATGCTGGATTGATGAGTTCAAGTCTCCTTGTGCAGGCAGCAGGGAGCTATGGATGGTTTTTGAGCTGGGGAGTAGCAGTAGTAGATGATTAATTTGGCAGTGGTATGGGGAAAGACTTGGACTGGAAAGGAGAGGGCTGCTGGAGCCAGTTGGAAATGGCCATACTACCCTATAGAAGAGGCAAGAAGAGTCTGAATTGGGGCAATGGCTGTGGGATGGAGGAGAGAGACCCCATTCCCCCCACCCATTGCTCTGCCCTCAGCATCACACCAGCTATCATGAGTGTGCTCTGAGGTCCTCAGCAGTAGTTGGACCTCAGCCTGGGATGGAAGCACAGGTCATGGACAACATGTGTATAAAATGTGGCCACAAAGCCAGTGTAGTGAGGAGGTCATCGGGTTATCTGGACCAGTCCTTGCCCTTGGCAGATGACAACCCAAACCACCCAAGACCGTGGTCACTTACCTGCATTGCGCCTCCACAATCTCTCTTCCTTCGGGTCTGCATTTAATCATCCTGACAGTCTAGCAAGCTGCCCTAGCGCTTCCCCAACTCTGAGCACGAGAATTTTCTAACTCGAGCTGTTGGCAGAGGGGAAGTCTGCCTCCCTGGTGTGGTTGTGACTCATCCCTGGAGTGAGGCAAACAGACCAGACCTGTGTGGAGGGGGCTTTTGATTTAAGCATGGGAACAGGAGATTGGACCTCGAGACCCATGGGTTCCTTTCTACCCTGATTCCCAAGTTTTCCTCATTGTGCTGCATGTTTCTTTCATTCTATCCTCTGTGCTGCCTCCCCCACAGCCACGTTGTGCCTCTGGAAGGATCCACTTCCTGGGAGAGTTGCCTACGCATAGATTTGCGCCTGTCTTGACAACAGGGCCTGTATCTTGTACATATTTCCTGTAAGACCAGCAGGAAGCATGATAAAGAGAAATCTGTCATTAATAAATTGTTGTTAATATTTTGCTATTATTAATCATGCCAATAATTATTATTAAAGCTACCATTACACTTAATATGTTCTGACTATCTCAATACACTATGTCTAAGCTCAAAACAACCCTGCAAGGCATATATCATTACTACCATTTTCAAATGAGATAAGTGAGACTCAGAGAGGCCAAGTCACTTGCCCTCTGTCCTATAGCTAGAGTGAGAAGCCATCAGTATTTGCTCTGGGCTGGCCAGCTCTTTTAGCCCTTCCTCCCTCCCTACCCCCCCCACCCCCCGTAGAATTAGGTTATCATTATCATGCTTCCAAATCTCTTCTCATGATTGGAGGACTAATAATAGCAAACCATATTGAGTGTGCTGAACTTGGGTTATGTCCATCTGAAGGTCCCTCTGAGGGTTTAACCCACAAGAAGAGGTTTGCTTATTGTTCTAAATTCTCTGATCAACAGCTTTCCGCAGCCCTAGACCACTATGTGGAAAGTTAGGGGTTGCAGGACCTACACCTTAAACAGTTTCTTGAGTAGACAAGTGGCTGTGCAAATGCTGTTGCTCTGGGGTCTTCCAGTCCATAGGTGGCAGTATTGGACCCTGGGAAGTTACGGCCCAGCTGCAGATGAATGGAGGCAGTGATGCTGGCCGATCCCAGATCAGTCGTATTAATGGGAAGGCACGGCACTGTGTGTGAGAACGAAGCCTGGAAACAGCCTAAATGACCACCAAGATGGGCCTGGTTAAATAAATTATGATACACCCATATAATGGAATGCCACGTAGCCATTAAAAATTATGACATAGATTTATGTTGATTGATATAGAAAGATATCTCACAATATATTTTGTTGAGGGAAAGCATGCCTCAGGACATTTGATATATATAGCTTTATCCCAAAGATATGAAATTGCGAAAGAGAGAGACAGAGATGGATAGCAGGCAGGATGTTCACCAAAACTATTAGCGGTGTAGGCCTTTAGGTTGGTGAGATTTCAAATCATTTTTTCTTTAACTTTATCTGTAATGTGTGAGTTTTTAAAATAGCAAGCATGCATTATCTTTATAATTGGGAAAAATAAAACTGGCTTCCATTTGAAAATCTATACACCAAACCAAATAAAAGGCCTCACTAACGCTGCCTGAATACAGTCCCTTGCAGAGGGTAACCCCCTCTGATATCTCACCCATGTGTTAGTGACTCGTGATTCCCTCTCAGAGGAGTGGAGATATTTGTCACCAGTTGTAGAGACAGAAAAGGCTGAGGAGGCCTTTCCTGGGGGGCAGTTCCAGAGCACATTTTGCTGCTCAGCGCCCAAGTGTGAGCCAAGTACTTCTCACCCTGTCTCAGCCCTACTCCTAGCTCCTCCCCAAACTTCCACTTCCCACTTTCTCCATCCACGTCTTTACCCTCCTCCTGGAGTCTCCAAAGCTTTCATCTCCACAAATTCTACCCAGCAGCGAGTTCCTGAACTTTCTAATTGAGATCAGAGATAAATATAGTGGGGAAAGCAGGAGGGAGAGGGAGGAGGCCTAGTTTTAATTTGCAGTATTTCCCATTAATAACAAATTCTAATTAAAAAAGTCTCCATCTTCCAGCCTAAGTCCAAGGGAAAAGTCTCCCCAGGTTTGTCTGTCTGGAACCTTTGTGTCAGTGAGTTTGGAGTGCAGATTTTTGTACCAGCTGAGCCCTCTCTGTCAGAAGCCATAATTAAACGGGGCAGGGGGTGCGGGGGAAGGATGTCATCTAAGACCATAGGGATCTTCCCTCACTGCCATCCTAAAATGAGGCCATATACCTTCCTTGGACAGAGGTGCCTCTGGGTCATTCCTCTTCAAGAGGGTAGCCTACCAGGCTGTGCAATGAGGTGTCCAGGAGGGTGGGGAGTGTTTTCGGAGTTGTAGGAGCTAAGCATTTTTGGAGAGCAGGAGAACAGAAACAGGAAGCCCTAAGGAGGAGCTCTCTCTGCATCAATTCAGGTTGTGCCTGCCTCATCCTTGCCCTTCCTCTTCTCCCAGAGTCTCCTCTGAGGAGACTCCCTCCTTCTGTGGTGTTGAGCCCCTCTCTCTCTCTCTCTCTCTCTCTCTTTCTCTGTGTGTGTGTGTGCATAGAGGGGGTACCAGCACTGCTGACAGAGGAGTGAAAGCTGTTAATAGCCTAAGATAGTAGGATGTACCACTTAGTATTGATCCAAATATAAGTTTATTCTTTTCACCAGGAACATGTTGATGCCTTTGTAACGGTGCTGAACTGAAGTAGGCACTCAATAAATGACTGTGAATAAATGAAGGGCTGCCCGAGCAAAAAGATCCTCCCCAAACTCTCAGTCTCTTATGGCCACCTGGTCACTTAGCACCTGCACTTGGATGTTGAATAGGCATCTCAGGCTTCATGTGTCCAAATGGGTCTTGCGATCCTCCTCTCCAGACCTGTTCCTCACGGCGTCTTCTCCCATCTCATTTAAAGGCAACTCCATCCTTCCAGTTGCTCAGACCAGAAATCTTGCTGGCACTCCTGACTCTACTCTTTATCTCACAGGCCATATCCTTTATCCAAGAGGTATCCCTGTTGCTCTATCTTCAAAATATATCAAGAATCCGGTGGGATTCCCTCACAACCCCCACTGCTGGGACTCTGGTGGAAATCACCATCATCTCTCTCTCTTCTGTGCTATTCTCTTCTGTGTATTTCAATAGCTTCTGAACTGCTCTACTTGCTTCTCCTTGTGTCCCTAAAGTCCATTCTCAATCCCACAGCCAGAGGGATTCATTTAAAGCCTAAGTCAGATGATGTACCCCCTCTGCTCAGATCCCTCTGAAGCCTTCCCTTCTCATTAAGAGTGGAACCCAAAGCCTCATTGGACCTCAACCACTGCAGGGCCTGGCCCTTGCTGCCTTTCTTACCTTACCTCATGCTACTCTTCCCTGGATCCTTTGGTCTCTCTGCCACTGTTCGAACATGCCAGCTGTTGCCCTGCCTCAGTGTCTCTGTACTTCTTCTTCCTCTGCTTAGAAGCCTTTTCATCCAGGTCCCCACATGGCTTAAGCCTTCACCTCCTACAAGTTACCTACTAAGCAAGGCTACCTTGACCACCCTGCTTAAAACTGCAACCCTCTCCCCCTCCAGCAAGCGATTCCTACTCTGCTTAATTCTTCTTTTTCATAGCACTTTTCACCTTTGACTTTTTTCTTATTTATTTCATGTATGACTCTCCCCACCCCACTAAAAGGTAATCTCCATGAAGGCAGAGATTTTTGTCTATATGGTTCACTGCCATTATTTCAGCTTCTAGAACAAGACCTGGCTCATGTAGTTTCTCAATAGGACATTTGTTGGATGAATGAATGAATGCAATTGAGCTAAATTGTCAAGTCAAAGTCAAGGTTTACTTATCTGGGAACCATAACCAAATATAAACCAGCAGAGACCCAGTACTAGGCAGAGGAAAGCTGTTATAAGAAGGGTTTGGGATTCAGTGAGACCTGAGTTTGAAATCTAACCTTGTCATTGGTGAACTGCATGACCCTGGGTATTTACTGAACTATTCTGAGCCTCCAATTTCTTCATTTAGAAAATGCAGGCAATGATAGGATCTATCTTATAGGATAGTTGGGTAGAAACAGTCAAAGCAATGATACACAATACTTACCACTGGCCTGGCTGATAGCAAGTTCTCCGTGAATGTTAGCTAGTAATGGTGGTGCTATTTTGTTGTCAACAGGGAATACCTTGTAAATCAGCGGTGACTGTTGGCCATGAGGAAGTGAATGTAATCTTTCTCTGCAGAAAGAAGGGCTTGGTGTTAAGAAAGAGGAGAGATGAGTCTTGCCCAGCTCCTGCAAGAGCACAGTTCTGGGATCATGCTTTAAAAATGGAACATAAATTAATGGGAGCTGTTAAAAGGGGAGTGATCAGGATAGGAAAGGTGAAAAGACCTATAGTGATCACTAGCAAGAGCTGGGTTTGTTCAGCACAGTACTGAAGAAGTTATAGTCCACAGCAGAGATGAGAAACTTATTTTTTTTTTTTTTGTAAAAGGTCAGGCAGTGCCAGGTGTGGCAGGTGTGGTGGTTCATACCTATAATCCCAGCACTTTGTGAGGCCGGGTTAGGAGGATCACTTGTGGCCAGAAGTTCGAGACCAGTCTGGGCGACAGAGTAAGACACCATCTCCACAAAAAAATTTTTTTTTAAAAAAGGTCAGGTGTGGTGGCACACCTGTAGTCCCAGCTACTTAGGAGGCTAAAGTGGGTAGATCTTGTGACCCCCTCGAACTTGAGGTTGCAGTGAGCTATGATTGCACCACCTGCACTCTAACTTGGATGACAGAAGTGAGACTCTGTCTAAAAAAAGGTTGGATAGTAAATATTTTAGGCTTTGCAGACTATATGGTCCCTGTCACACAGCTCTGCTATTGAAGTTTAAAAGCATCCATAGGCAGATGACTATAAAATTTCAATAAAATTTTATTTACAAAAACAGGTGGAAAGTCATATCTGGCCCAGGGCCATGGATTGCCAAACCCTGGACCAATGCTATCTAGAGATGGCTGAAGAAATGGACTGTTCTGAGGGTCTTCAAAGGGAGAAATGGGGCTGAAAGATGGAAAGTATAGGTATAGAGATTTTGTTCCCTTTAAGGGACATGTTTAACCAGTCAGAGCTTCTGGCTGAGCTTAGTCAGAATGGGCTGCACTGAGCAGAAGGCTCATCTGTGGATTGTTCAGACAAAAGCTGGGGCAACTTGGCAGAAATGTTGGAGAGTGCATTCAAACACGGGGTAAGTCATTGATTTGGTCCTCAGGGACTTTCAAAATCCCTTCTTATCAGGATATTCTAAAGCATATGTGTATTGACATTCAAGAAAACGAAGTCACAGATTTGGCACATCTCCAATGAATGGGTCATTGAAATTTGCAGATCGAAGACAGTTCTACTTTCTAATTATATCACCAAACAGATTTTGTGCACATATCCACAGGTGAAAACCAACAAGAAGCATTGTCAGCTTCACTTAGAATGCAATCCATCTCAGTCCTCAGCTGGGTCTCTCAGGAAGACCTGGACACTGACTGTCAGCTGTAGTCACTGTCCCGCTAATAAAATAGCATGGGGAATGCATGATAATTCATTTTTCATTTAGCCCAGGAATGACAAACATCTGGCACAGCAGCCCCTGCTCCTCTCACCTTTATGTATTTGAAAACATTGCTAATTGATCTTGACTGTCTTCCTTCCTGAACCTTGGCCTCAAATAGTTAAGGTTCTAGAATTTTTATAATAGAAGGGATTGGGACCATCTGCCTAGCTGGAATAAGGGTGTGAGGGTGGACTCAAAGCTGAAATATGCCAAAGGATGGAGGGGGAAATGATCAAAGACCCCCAAATACCCCATCCTAAAGGACCCCCCCTTGGCTTCTTTGTGCCTACTATCTAGGATTCCTTTCCAATACATTACTTCAGGCAACTACCATCAACTTATTGGAGGTTGCTATTTGCCATCTTTGGCTTATTTTACTTTATTCTTTTCAAAAATTTTATTTTAGAGTTGTGGGGTACGTGTGAGGATTTACTACCTAAGTAAATTTCATGCAGTTGAGGTTTGGACTTCTAGCAGGCCTTCTCTCGCCCAATAGTGGACCTGGTACCCAGTGTGTTACTGAGTGTCTCTTATCCCTCTTCCCTCCATGCCTCTTTTAGCAGTGTCCAGGGTCTGTTATTCTTACCTTTGTGCTCATGTGTCCAGTGATCAGGGCCTGCTTGAGAGCATGCAGTATTTGGTTCTTTGTTTCTATGACAGTTCACTTAGTATGATGGTCTCCAGTTCATCTTTGGTTTATAAAGTTCAGGAGCAACAATAAGATCTTTTTGATTGGCCAGGGACAGTAAGTAGACTGTTGATAACCTGGAATTCTCCACTGAGCATTCTGTACAGAAAGAAGCAGGAGGATGGAATCTCTTGGCATCTTTGATATTGCAACATCTCAATGAGATAAATGCTAGAAGTTATTCAGAACTTTTGGGTTCAGGTATACCCTAAACCAGTGCTAGAAAACATTGATGACGCCTACGAGGTCTGACAATTCGGTTCACAGACACATCCTAGAAAAAGTGCTACATCATACTTCGTTGCCGAATACCACACTGTCACCTTCAAAGTACTCCCCTTGGGAAGCTATGCACTGACGCCAGTGCCTAGTCCACCCATCAAAGCAATTTTGGAACTCTTTTTCTGGAACGGCCATCAGAGCTGTCATTGTGAGAATGTTGGAGTTTGAATTAGAGCAATGAACAGACATTAAGTTTCTTGTTAAACTTAGCAAGAGTGGAAGTGAAATCAGGAACATGTTAGTCCAAGTTTATGGGGATAATGCCATGAATAAACCTGCAGTGTAAAAATGGATTAAATGTTTTTCTGAGCGGAGAGAAAGTGTCATTGATGAAGACAGGTCAGGATGGCCAGTAATGAGCAGAACTGACTAAAACATTGTAAAAAATCATTAAGCTGAGCGTCAAAATTGTTAACTGATTGTGAGAAGCATAGCAAACCAAATAAGCATCAATAGAGATAAAGGAAAATCTGAACTGAAAATCTTGACATGAGAAAGGTGTGTACAAAAACAATGCAGAAAGAGCTCTTGCATCACGACAATGCATCAGCTCACACAGCACTGTTTGTGAAGGAGTTTTTAGCCAGTAAACAAATATCTGTATTGAAACACCCTTCCTACTCACTTGATCTGGCCCCCAATGACCTTTTTATTTATTTGAAGATAAAGGAAATTTTGAAAGGAAGACATTTTGATGATATACGACAACAGCTCTAATGGCCATTCCAGAAAAAGAGTTCCAAAATTGCTTTGACGAGTGGACTAGGCACTGGCACCGGTGCATAGCTTCTCAGGGGGAGTACTTCGAAGGTGACAGCAGTGATATTCAGCCATGAGGTATGTAGCACTTTTTCTAGGATGAGTTAATGAACTTAATTGTCAGACCTTTTATTTAACTGACCTTTTTCAGTGTGCTAGGAGCTCCTGTGCTCATGCCCAGTGAGTGGTAGGGCTGAAGAATGAGAGGGAGAATGAGATTCTAGTGAGAGAGCGGGGGGAGTGGTGGTCTTAGCCATGTGTCCACACCTCAAACTGGATGTGGTGTGGAGGCAGGAGAACAAGGTCAGGGGCAGTAGTGAGATGGGGTGAAGACATTGGGAACACCTTCCAGGAGGGTAGCCCTGAGATTTGGGGATTTGGGGGTTGGTGTGGGAATAGTCAAGATCCTGTCATGGAAAATGGTACTTTACACCAAAGGTCGAGGTGACAATGTAAATGGCGTGCTAGACAGCAAGACTGACTGGTTCCATGATGGAGTTAGGTTTGATGGATGGGTTGAGGAGAGCAGTTCTGAAATAATTCAGGAAAGCGTGAGGGTGCTAGTGTTGGCATCTCACTCAGAATAAAAAATGAAGAGGTCACCATAGCCTGGTGTTTTTCAGTCTTGGCATTATTGATAGTGTTGGCCTAGATCATTCTTTACTATGAGGGGCTATCCTGTGCATTATAGGATGTTTAGTGGCCTCTATCCACTAAATGCCCCCACCCCAGTTGTTGCAACTAAAAACATCTTTAGATATGGCCAAATGTCCTTGGGGGATAAATCACCTCCAGTTTAGAGCCACTGTGTAGTCTGCCAGGCTGTGGTACAATAGTGCACGTTATGGGATATAGAGGAGACCTACCAGTTCAGACTGCAATAGAGGGTCTAGGAGATACCACAAATTTCTGTGGCCCTGGAAATTTACTGTAGGAGTTCAGTACAGAGTTTCTCAGGTCCAATGCCAGCTTTCTGCATTCTGTCTTCCTGACTTACAGGTTTCACCCGCTATGTTCCTGCTGCACTTCACATATTTTCCCCATGAAGCTATGATTTTCTTGTATTGCCAATGTTGGCATCGTTCTATTTCCACAAGAAGCCGATCCTGGTAGGCTTGTTTTTGTGTTCTCAGTACCTGGCATGGTTCTTGGCATATAGAAGTTGCTCATGAAATGTCTTCCAAATGCATGTGTGAATGAATGGTGTAGTGATTGCAGGATCGCTTCCTGAATTTCCAGCACCACAAATGGACGAGAGGTGGGGACCCTGAATCATCAACACAGAGGGGATATCAGAACTCGAAAATGATGAGTCCTTTTCTCTTCTGGAAAAACATAAGTCAGCCTAGGAATGAGTTTCCTGAATCACTAGGGCTAACTGAACTCTGACTGGGGACAAAGGGGTGGAGCTTGGGTTTGGGACCAGGCCAGGAGGGAGGCGGGTGGGTTTAACATCCCGAGAGAGCGGCTTACCCGAGACCCCCTCCCCTCAGCACTGGTGGCTTCATGGAAGGACAACTGCTCCCTGGCTCCCCCTATGCTGTGGGTGCTGTCCTAGGCCAGAAGCTAGGAGTACACGCACCAGTTAATTGACCTCTTAAAGGGGGGGACCCAGCCAGGGACCATCAGCACAGCTCCCTACACCAGTCCTACTGAACTGGTGACTTCAATTAAAGGGCCATTACCCTGAAACCCTATCCAGCCCCAGTTCCCAGCTGCCGGCAGGCAGCCTTTCTTCTCCCTGTCCCAGGCCCCTCTCTGTGGTTACCAGCAGCCCTCTCACGGGGGCTCGCTGCCTTCGCTAAAACACAGCAGCTGCTGCTAATAAACAAACATATTGATCATACAGATATGGGATGTCAGGGACTTAATTCATGAATGAAGTGAGCTTTAAGAGTGCCCTGTGGGAGCTGGCTGCATTTAAAGGGCCAGCAGCTGCCTGAGCACTCTTGAGGGTGGCTCCAAATGAGGCCAGGTGAGAGACCCTCTCTCTGACCTGTGTCCTACGGTACAAGGTTGGAGTGGAAGGGAATTTTCTACCCCATGGCTATCACCTTACCCAGCTCTCTGTCTCTCCTCTGGGATCCTTTTTGCAATGTGGAGATAGTCAGATGAGGCTAGAGTGGACATGTGTCTACAATAAGGACTGGGGCCAATGGAGTGGAGGAGAAGGGGAGGAGAGCTTGCCCAGGTCCCAGCTCAGGCTCTTGGCATCCTGACTCTAATGATGTGATAAAGGTATCCATCTCACAAACCAGTCTCGACCAGGATCGACCATCTCATTAGAGCAAATGGCCTAAGAGCCCCAAGAATCCTGATGGAGGCTCCACTTTGGGATGCCATAGGGCCTAGAGGCCTTAATGCAATCACTTCCAAGTCAGAAAGACCACCTCCTTGGCAATTTTAACATTTTGTCAAGAGTTAGACTTCCAGTGTTTGAATCACAGCTCTGCCACTCACAAGCTGTATGACCCCAGGCAAGTTTCTTAACTGATCTGTGCCTGGTCAAAATGAACTCAATGTGCTGTGCTCACAACAGCACCTGGCACATAGAAAAGTGTTTAGTAACAGTCTTGCCCCCAACCTTAGGAAGAGGCTATAATGGCCACTGAGCTCCACTGTATCCTTGTCCCCTCTGCTGTTTACCTATCCTCTAGATACCATTCAGGAGAGGGAGGTGGCTTCATGGAAGTACAACTGCTGTAAAACACTTTTCTTTCCTCCCTTCCTCCCTCCCTGCCTGTTTTTCTTTAGAGTTGAGGACTTACTCTGTTGCCCAGGCTGGAGTGCAGTGGCACCATCATGGTTCACTGTAGCTTTGACCTCCTGGACTCAGGTGATCCTTCCACCTCAGCCTCCCAAGTAGCTGAGACTCCAGATGTGTGCCACCATGCCTGGTCAATTTTTTATTTGTTGCAGAGACAGGATCTCACTATGTTGCCCAGGCTCGTCTCGAACTGCTGGGCTCAAGCAACCCTCCCACCTCAGCCTCCGAAAGTACTGGGATTATAGGTGTGAGCCACCATGCCTGGCCACACTTCTTTTCTCAGTGCTCAAATGGGCAGCTTCAGCCCAAGTCCTGGCTGAGCTGCTGGTGGGAAGCTTAGTGTGGTTCCTGTACCTTGACTGAAATCCAGCCACTGGGAGCCCTCCCAGACCTTGGACTGCTGTGGGGAAGGGCTGGTTCTTCAGCTTCTACAACTCTTTGCTCTGACCCTTCCTCCCCTTGGCTTTGTCTAGAGCTGCACTGACACAATATGGCAGCCACCGCTGACCACTTGTGGCTATTTAAATTTCAGTGTATTAAAATGAACTAAAAAAAAAAAAATCAGTTCTTCAGTCACACTAGCTACATGTGGCTACCAAATTGGACAGCATAGACTATAGAACATTTCCTCTGTAGAAAGTTCAGTAGTGCTGCCCTCAAGGTCATATGATAAGAAGGGAGACAGCCTCCACCCAGTTCTTGAAGCCCTCAAAGGGAAATTCACAGACTCCAGCATCAGCAACGCCTGAGAGCCTCTCAGAAATGCAGACTCTCAGGCCCCAACTCAGACTGACTGAGTCAGAATCTGCATTATGAAAAGCACTGCTCTAAGCTTCAATCTTGCTGTTACAGAAAATGGGAATCATACCTTGTAGGATTAAAGGAGGTCCCCCATAAAGAGTTCTTGCCAAATATAAATTGCCCAGTATAAACTAAACCCCTTAACTGACTCCATCAGCCCCAGTGAAAAGGCAAAAGAACTGCATTTCCCTGAGGACCTGCTGTCTTGTGGAGACCCGAGGGTGCCATCTGTGGTCTTTCCCTGATGTGGAGGCAGTGTGTGAGTCAGGTAGGGGATCCGCATCTGCTCCTGGCATGTGTGTGTGTGTGTGTGTGTGTGATCTTTCCAAAGCCTAAGCTACAAAACCCTCAAGGCCAACGGCTCAGAGATGTCATCAGTAGAGTTCAGATTCAGCATCTGAGTTAGGGGCTAGGGACTCAGGTAAGGAAAACATTGTCTTTGGTCTATTTTGATGCACAGTGGTGAGGGAAAAGGAAGAGAAATGCCCAGGAGGCTGTGGGAGCTGAGGTGCCCTTTGCCGGCTGGAGGTAGTGGGGGGCGCTGGTGTGGGGGTAGATCTGTGGGTGGTGGGGAGTGTCTGAAAGGTTTCTGAATGTAGCATAGGGCTCCTAAGTTCAGATGAGATGGCTGCAGGGCAGGGGTTGGCAGGGCTATGTGGTGGGCACTGTGGGCAGAGGCAGCCTGCAGAGCAAAAGGATGAAGTGATGCAGTAAGGAGGGAGTGCAGGGCACTATGCATGGTTTGATGTTGCCAGAGTGTGAAGGACAAAGGTGCCTGGTGTTGGGAGGTTAGAGGTGGGCAGAGGTTCAGACAGGGTCGTGTGTGCTGTACTAAGAGTTATCCTGTAATAAGAACACGACCAAAGGGCTTTAGGCAGAGGAACGATGAGACTATTTGTGAACAAGATAGACCACAGGAGCCACCTTGCAAAGCAGGAGCTGGAAGCAAGGAGGTCACCAGGGGACTAGTGTGCAAGTCTGGGGGAGAAGGCAGGCTTGGCCACTGGCAGGCAGGGAGGGAAAGAAAGGCCTTGTGGACAGGTGGCCACACTTGAACATATTGGCTATGCAGCTCATTAACTTTGAATTTGCGACCACTCTTTTAAAGGCCCAAGTTTATGGCTAATTGTGCCCCGAAATCTTTCTTCTAACAGGGTAAGAGTCCCCGGATCAAGGAGGAATGGTGAAAGCTGTTTTCACAGATGAAAAATTGATAGTCTTAAATGCCTTCACTATTAATGAAGAAAAACCTTCCTCCTCTTGAAAAAGGGTGGTGTTACATATAGTAATCTTGAGAAACTGGTCAGGTGTGGTGACTCACACCTGTAATCCCAGCACTTTGGGAGGTGGAGGTGGGAGGATTGTTTGAGTCCAAGAGTTCAAGACCAGCCTGGGCAACACAGTGAAATCTTGTCTCTATAAGAAATAAAAAAATTAGCTGGTCGTGGTGGCCTATACTTGTAGTCCCAGTTACTCGGGTGGCTGAGGCAGGATTGCTTGAGCCCAGGAGGCTGAGATTGTGGTGACTCGTGATCATGCCACTGCACTGGGTAACAGAGTGAGACTCCGACTAAACAAACAAAAAACTTGAAATAGGAATGACTGACTAGACCCCAAGAAAATGAGAGAAGAATATTAATAAAGATAAAAGCAATAAACATCCGAGTGCAGGTATCTTTTTTATAAAGTGATTTGAGTTCTTCAGGGTATATTCCCAGTAGTGGGATCGTGGGGTCATATGGGAGGTTGGTGTTTAGAGCTTTTAGGAATCGGATGTTTATTGCAGCATTGTTCACAATAGCAAGAACCTGGAAGCAACCTTGCTGTCCATCAAAAGAGGACTGGATTAAAAAAATGTGGTACATATACACAATGGAATACTACGCAACCATAAGAAAGAACGAAATCATGAATTTCGCAGCAACCTGGATGGAACTAGAGTCTATAATACTGAGTGACCTCTCACAGAAACAAAAAACTGAGTATCACATGTTCTCACTCATATAGTAGACCTTGATCACCCAACGTA
>CAUYQG010113164.1:0-58462 GCA_963574415.1 Tarsius wallacei
AGATAACATAATTCAGATACTATCCATGCAGGCTATAAACTAGTACAGAAAAAACGCACTTATACAGAGCTGTTGTGAAACCTTATAAGGTACCTAAGTTTTTATATTTGTCAAAATGTATACATATGACAGCTACCTAGAAAAAATTAAATCAAGCTACTTAAAGTAGTTGAGAAGAAGGCAGAATTGTATAATTCTCAGATCCTAGAGGTCATTTATGTCATGGCCTCCTTTGGAATGTAAAACTATTTCATTCAGGATTGTAAGACACAGTATGTGGAACTAATAATAATTTGCACGTACCAAAAAAATTTAGTACTTTCTTTTGTTCTTCTGTGAAGGTTTTCACTCATCTGGGCATGATTCACAAGAAGCCCCCAACGAATGCATAGATCAGTCTAATCCTATTTTCTTTTGGGAAGCAAAACTTACGCTGAAGTTTTTATTTAGTAAGCTTAGTGAGTAATCAATAGACATTTTTGCCTGAATTAAGCTGGCCATATGTTGACTCATTTACTTATTTATTTAACTCTCTCAGAAGGAATCTCTGGAAAAACCCACTGTCTACATTACATTCTTTGATGCTTGGGACGTTAGTGAATCACTCTGTCCTAAAGAGGCTACATCACAAAGAAAGGAGGATGCTTGGAACGAAGACAACTATCGAGTGAGTTAAAATTCCAGGGAGTGGAAAATGCTCTCCATACGTTTCAAATCGGAATTCAGTAGGGTGTATGCTCTACAGGGTTCAAAGGGTTCAACACCTTTTTTCCTAAAAATATAATAAGCTTGCTATGCTCTTAAAATTGCACATGAAAGTATTCCTTCTCTAAGATAGTGTTTTAAATAATAAAGACTTTTAAAATTTTTTCTCTGCCTTTTAGACATAATAATACTTCAGCCTCCTTTGTATATCCACAACGAAGAATTGAAACAGAGCATTCAACTGCATTGATATATTCAAGATTAAGCTGTTTGTTACAAACCTGCCATTACAAAGGAACACTTAAAATGACACACTCCACAGCGTATATCCACATCCAGAAAACATAATTTACCTGACACTCTATGACAATTCAAAACATAATTTATAACAATACAGGTGCTATGGCAGGAAAAAAATGAAATGAGAAGCTTAATAACGTCTGCAGATGTGAGCATGTTACGGGGAGTTGGACTAGGTTGTACATTCCCTACAATCCAATCAATTTAACTACTCAATCTATATTATTATTTAGGTAATGGCAAAATCATTGACTTATTCATAATACTTGCTAATTGTTTTTTAAAATAAATTCTACAAAGGACAAAGGAAACACCCATTTCCATTTGTTTTATGTTAAATCAACATCTAACCGCTCATGGTGATTTCATTCAAAGAAAACAGAAGGAACTCATTAGCTTATGTGGTTCAAGAGATTGATGGGCTTCAAACATTTTCAGCATACATGTTTTTTTCCAACTGTAGAAACTCATGTTTTTAATTTAAGCAACTTCAAGAAACTAAAGACCATTTTATTCAATGGGTTCATGTATTTCTGATACAGAAATTATGCTAGTTTTTAAAACTATTTACCGCCCAAGTGTCTTTGTTTAGAGATAAGCGATCAGGCACTTGTAAAAAAACGTGTATGTATGAATCACAGTAGTTTGGGTTACAAATTAAAGAATTTGAAAAAGTAAGGAAATGGACATAGTTGCAAAATATTGTGACTAGTGTAAGCCAATACAACATAGCAGTGGCTTCTTCACTGCCCTGCTTTGGCAAACTTGGATGTCGATAAGACACTTTCAAAAGAGTCTACATGGCCGGGCTCGGTGGCTCAGCCTGTAATCTCGCGCCTTGGGAGGCTGAGGTGAGTGGATTGCCTGAGCCCGCGGGTTCGAGACCCGCCTGGGCAAGCGAGACCTCATCTCTACAATAAATCAAAAAATTAGCCGGGCGTGGTAACGCGCGCCTGTAGTTCCAGCTACTTGGGAGGCTGAGGCAGAGGGATCGCTGGAGCCCAGCAGGTCCAGGCTGCGGTGGCCGGGAGCGGCCACTGCACTCCAGCCTGGGTGACAGAGTGAGACTCCAACTCAAAAAAAAAAAAAAAGAGTCTACATGAAGAGGGGGAAATATGGAGACTTGATAGGGGCATAACAACTGCCATGAGGTTTGAGCTACACAGCTGTTGAGATCTACTGTCATGGAGAACATATTTTTTGTCTGTGAGGAGCACTGTGAAAGCTCTCAAAAGAAACAAAGAAGCAAAAAAAAAAAAATGTGAACATACTCTAATTTCTAATTCAGAAATAGAAATAAAATAAGCTAGGTTATATCCTAAATCTAACTCAGTTCCACTTTTTTCTTCATAACTTTTCAGTGATGCCTGGTGCTGAAACTAGTTTCTCTGACTCTAGAAAAATCAACGCTTTTAAAGCTCGAGAGCAGATCAAAGAATACGTGAAGACCAAACTTAACCAGAATTGGTTGAAAGTTGCTAGCTTTGTTTTTCATTTTTTTGCTTTGCCATGCACGGAGACTGAAAAGAAATCAAAACTCATTTTCTATGGGAGCGGAAACATATGAAAGCATTTGGCAAAGCCAATAAGTTTTTAACTATCCTCTCAGCTCTCTAGGCCTGGTATGTTTTATCCAAGAAGGCCAAGCGCCATCCAAAACGTAGAGATGCAGTCTCCAAAGGTAATGATGGTTTAAAGTATAATATAAATATGATTATGGTGTACTGCATTTAATGATAGTACTTAGAAGCATATAATCACATATATTACTAATATCTATCATTTGGTCATTAATACTTTTTAAAAAATATCCAGTACAACTTGTTGCATGACTCTGTGCACTTCAAGTGTTTGTCTATGCCTAACTATATGCAGGGGGTGCCAAAAAAAAAGTAAACACATTTTAAGTATCCCGTTCACTCAAAAGATGGTCTTAATCAAATGAATGCTAGCGTCCCCATGTGACATGCAGGACCGTCAAAGAAAATGGCAGAAGCACGGTTGAGCGAATGTCATACTACACATTGCTACCCTAATTCATTTCAACTTTGAAAAGTAACACATAGATAACATCTCTTAAAATGTGTATACATTTTCTTGACACCCCCCTGTGTAATGGATTATAAAATTTTTATAACTTTATCATTATAATACTCAAAAGTATGCCAATTTTAAAAGATTGCCGTCATAGTCATTGTTTCACTGAGTCTTAAACAATTCGAAGTTAGTCTTTCTTTCCCATAGATTATTCTTATAACTCTCATTAATCTCTGCACCTTGAGAATTTTCTGTAATTGGGTCTTACAGATCTTCTGTCAGTGAAGTGTAACCAAAAGAACACTCATTTTATGCAAAGCTGTCTATAAGTTCTTAAATAATTATTTTGTTCATCATGAATACTCATAACCAAATGTTGTCTTATTAAAAGTATGTAGATTTTTTTAAAAGGCGTCCTGATCCCCTTTTAATGTACGCCAACCCCAACCACTGTCAACAGAGAAGATGAAATTAACTTAAATTTTCCTTAAAAGTTGTCTATGTTAGACTAAGAGTAACCTAAAATTACAACTCTCCATCTCAATGGGTAGCTCCTGGTAAAGCATCATCCATTGCTTAGATGCAGAACCAAAGCAAAGAAATGGTTCATGGCAGAGGCAACACTATCAAATCTAAACCCTTAAAGATCATCAGCCGGGCTCGGTGGCTCAGTCTGTAATCCTGTGCTTTGGGAGGCCGAGGTGAGTGGCTTGCCTGAGCCCACGGGTTCAAGACCCGCCTGGGGAACTTGGTGAGACCTCATCTCTACAATAAATCAAAAAATTAGCTGGGCATGGTGGCTCGCCCCTGTAATTCCAGCTACTTGGAAGGCTGAAGCGGAAGGATCGCTGGAGCCCTAAAGGTTGAGGCGGTGGTGGCCGGGAGCGTGCCACTGCACCCCAGTCTGGGTGATGGAGTGAGACTCCAACTCAAAAAAAAAAAGATCACCAGATAGCAATTTCACAGAACAGTTCAAACGGAATGTTTAGTACCTCTGGGAATGTGACTTTGATTATTCTAGTCTTAGTTCATCGCAGTATGGTATAACTTGCTTTCAAGAGCCGGGAAACAAACTCACAAATGCCTTCTCTGCATTTTAGAAGGTGAATCAAAGATACAATTATCTAACACTTCTAATGTTTTCATATGCAGATAAGCCTAAGTTTTCTTAATTATACAGCATAAAATAATACTTGTAATACATTAATGCATTTTTAACACAAAATATGATTCGTTTTGGAAAATATGGTACAATATAAAATTGTATAACATGAGATGTTTGACCTTGACTTTGGTTGATCCTTCTGTTCATATAAATTAGCTGTTACAGACTTTTTTTATTCTTCTTTTCCCTAAATAATGTAACTGTGATTCTTTTTATTCCCCTTTGCTGCTTTATTTTTAAAAGACCTTTATTCGTTGTGTAAATTTTTGTAAAAATAAATTGAGCAGGTGGAAACTAGCACAGGGATTTACAACGTAAAATACTGTCTTTTAAACCTAACTCTCATCACATAGTTTCTTAATAAGATAATAGAATGTTTCCATCTCTATTTTCAGGAATAATTTAAGTCTTTATAATTCAGTTTTCAACTTACTGCAGCTCCTCACAGTGCATTCTTAAGGTCACTATGAAATCAATCACTTAGGTTCTAGACCAAACAATGATGTAATAGGTATATGCTTTTGTGATAAGCAAGAGTGCATTAGAAAAGAATCACTTTTCTTTAAAATTAGCATCTAAATTTAGAATCATATTAAAATGTCATTCATATCTCAAAGGAGTGCTGAAATGATTTGGTAATAATAAGGTTTTGTTGAGTAATATTTAATTTTTAAAAATAAGAAAAAATTTTGTTGTAGGTTCAAAATAAAAAACACAAATAACCTGTCCAGCCATTCTATGTTCAAAAGACGTTGCCGACCCATCACCTGGATAATATAGTCTTAGAATGATTTTGTTTTAATGATAGAAATGTGTTTCACTGAACAATCCATACTTTTAGGCAATTATCCTGGTTACCATTTATCTGCAATATAACAAAAGAAGATTATCAGTGCATTAAAAGAATGCCCCCCTTCATTAAGGGGATGCAATTTATGACACTGACTTAATTAGCATATATCCTTACAACTCAAATTAATGACTCACATTCAAACTATGTATTTTTAATTGTTCAGACAATGTAGAATACACTGCAAGAAAAACTAATTTCCTGTTTATTATCTAATGATAATTGAAGCACAATAATTCATTGTGATACTAGATTGCCACTATATGTGAAGTAGCATGTGTCAAAGAAAGAAGTGATGGATATAACATGAAAAAATATGTATAATTTGTTAAAGTAAAACTAGAGAAAAGTTGAGTCTAGTATGAACGCTGGCTATAAAATATAAACATCCAAGGAACCCAATAATGTGAATTATTTTTAAATAATATGAATCCCAAGAAGACTATCATTTATCATTTAAAAATAAATTTGTGGGTAATCAAATATGGAATCTGAAAAATATTGAAAAGAATGAATTTTGACATTTTCATATAATTACTCAATATTTACTTTCTTTCCAATGCCTTAGTGCAAAATGATTTTAAACTTGATATAGAAATAAATCAAAATATTTTATGCAGGTGTAGATTTGAGATGATAATGCTGGCCTACTTGCTTATATTGAATATTTCTGGACAGGGGGAAATCGTGTAATGTCAAAAATAGATACTGGACTGACTATTTAGAAAACGGACTACTTAGGTATATTTATTTACAGCTTATCACAATTTGGAAGTAAAATATTACACCTTTTAACTGAGGGAAGTCTATCTTTGCCTGCATGTTTCAGTTAATGAAAGAAGTGTTTAAATACTCTGTAGTTAGATTATTAACTTCTACAAAACTGAAACAGATGTGTGTCTTAATATGCCTTTAAATTTATGATTTACATAGAACCCTTACATAGAGCTGAGCAGAGGCCAATGATTCTAATTTGCTCTAGATTTATAATAACCTGATCTGGTTTTTGTAAGTACTGAAACACTTTCAACAAAATTAGAAAGCAGTTGTGCTTTGTGTGATTAAAGATGCAATTCCCTTTGGGGTAATGAGAAAAGTTAGAACATGTTTCTTTCTTTATGGATGTTTCTATTATAAACAAGAGTGCTATACATTATATATTTTTGTTACTATGATTTCCTTGTTTTTAATTATAAAATAAACCAATTGAATTTCACTGGAGTCTAAAATTGAAACTATGCCAAAATTTAGCTGAAGAATGTGTACTGAGCCTTATAAAAATCCTTAAAATTTTTCCCAGGGTCTTAAGGTCTTGTTATATAAATACTAGTTCACCATAATTTTCTAGAGCAAAACATCTTTCTGATTAAGACCTATGTAGCAAAAAAGGCTTGAGTGCTGAGTAAATTTCAGACCTAGAAAAGGACATGAATAAAATTGTTCAAGAATAATGTTTATTGGATTCACATAAATTACAAATAGAAAAAAAATGGCCTATTTAATCTCATTACACAAATAATAACATTTACAGCACTATTATTTAAACCTTCTACTTTGCTTGGTGAATTATAACACCTCAGCTCCTAAAAATAATCTGGAAGAATATTTTATTTCAAATATCGTGAGTACCATTTCCTTAAAAATCAGTCAGAAAGTGTTGATAGAAACACCATTGTAAGCATATGTGTATATATTTATGTAAATAAAAAATAAGCACATGTGAAAGTATTAATTCATTAAAAGTTTATCTCTCATAAAACCTTTATTAGCCCTTGAAGTCTTTGCCACTTCATATAAAATGATTTATCTTTTGAATAACAAGGTTCCATTAATCTGTTTGACAAAGGAATTTTTAAATCATTTAAATAATTTATTGGAATGAATTATTTAAATTCTGTAAAAAATATATATGCACAGATATATGTATATATCTGTGTCTATATATTCGGTTTCCGGCACAATATCACACAAATACAAAATAGCATTCAGAATACATTGTCCTTGACATCACCAGTGTCACTCGGTGCTGCTGCCGGTGTTCTTTGATCACCCACTGTTTGCTCAGGATTCCTGTTAGAGGCCATTTGGGCTACATTTGGCACGACTGGGTGATCTCATGTCAGGCAAACTTGCACATTATTTCCTATATTCGTTTTTAATTTCGCATCTTTGCTGAAATTGTAGGCTGACATAGTTTTCAAAATGGCAGGCTAATAAAGGCAATTATGGAGCACTCATAGGAAACCTGCCTCCCTCAATTCAGGACTCCAAGTCCTACTGGGAGGTGGTAAACATACTCCCTCCCCAGAAAAATAAGTCCTCCGTGGAAACAAAGAACAAACACACCGGAAAAGAAAAAATAACCAACAAGAAATGTAAAAGCAAATACACACAACTAATTAGGACAGGAAGATTTACAGAATATGCTTGAAATATGTGGCTGTTGGAAATTTTAACCGTATACTATTTCTTCACAAAATTTTCTTGCAAATACATTTTATTCTTGTTCTTTCTTCCCCGGAAGATGCTTTTCTACTCCGAAAAATAAGGAAAATGATGGAATAATTTCCCAACTTTGGTGAGGTTATAGAATACATTTATGACAGGTTCTTATCAATGTTATTTTTAAACGTGAGGAAAATGAGCTTTCACTTAAAGTATATCCTACACGGAACATAATAGGCAATATGCATCTATGGTTTTTTTCCTGCTCTTCTTTTTTTTTTTTTGGAAACTCCATCCAGTTTTTTTTTGTTTTTTTTCTTTCTTTCCTGTGTGCTACTGTTTCTCTGCCCCCTGCCCCCTTATACGGGATCTTGGTGGGTTTTTTCATGTTTTACTTTAATTTTGTTACCCATCCTTTTAACTTTAATTTACCTGAGAGGACCTCATTTTGCACATCATAAAGCCTCAGTCTGTTTTTGTGGTATTTAGTAAGCTTTGGGCCTCGTCTTCTCCAGCACTTTTTTTAGTTTTACCCAGCCATCCACAAAACCAGCTACACCACTGTACCAGTTTAGGATGTTCAAACCTTGGGAGGAAGGTAAAAGAAGCCTCCAGCAATCTAATACAACTTTTAAAAGTCCCCGATCCACCAAAACACATCATGACCTCTTGGGGAGACTATAGTCACTTAAAAAGTTCAAATTTCAAAAACATGCCTACATCTGATATTTTAATTAAAGTAAAAAAAAGACACCCAAAACTCCTTTCTAGAACCTAGAACTTCCTCTCAGGAAGCACCACCTTCCCTGTCCACATTCTTGTATCTAGAAATGGCTCCCAACGTTGCACAACCCAGGAGTCGTACTATATTGTTCAGAATGCTGTCCACCAGTCACACCGAGATTACTTCTAGACACCTCTTCTCAGAGCTTTTAGTAGAACAGTGATCTTTTCACTGTCTAGCTGTAGTTGACTGATGAGAAGTTTTTATGGAGTAAATGAGAGTTAGTGTCCTATACTCATGAATACCATTATGTTTAGTTCATTGATAAGGCTGTTTGTTATACTGTCCAAATATTGTGGCACCACTTTTACTGATATGGATATTGTGAGTCACATGACTGAGAAATCTCACACAGAAGTACTTGTCATAAGCACACACAAACCCACACATAATTTACTTATTAATAAATTCGCTTAATCAATGCATCAAAATAGTTTTGTAAGTCGTATGTAAATATTTTAATGTTTACACAAATCAATGAAAATGTATTTTCTAAAAATAATTTAATAACAATACTTGGATAGGTTTGTCCTTTTAAGGAAAGAGAAACACAAATATAGACATTGTTGAAGGAGTTTCTAATACTGTTAATGATCTCACTGAATATGTGCATGCGTGCATGAACATTGGAGAGGTGGGGAATATTTATATCAAGGAAGGTGGGAAATTAAGGCATTTGAATTATAGAATTCAGAAAAGTTGAATGTGCACTGTCCATTCCATTTTCTCCAGAACAGTCCTTCCGTCTTCTACCCTTCCTATTCATCAATTTATATAAGATAAAGACATGTTTGGGGAAACCTTAGAAATTAAAATCCGTGGGACTCGCATGGGACTTTTCAAGAGTTATATTTTGTACCCTAGCACTTTGGTTTCGCTCAAAGGCAAAACATCCTTGGTGAATTATAAATTATGATAAAAAGTATAATTTTCAATTAATAAAGTATAATTAATTCCATCTTAGCTCATTTATGACCAACTAAGTTGTGAAAGCCTAGGACCCTACCTCCAAGAGCCAAAAAGCATTTTTAGCCAATTTTTCCCTACCAGATCACATGGAAATTTGTATTAATATCTTCTCAAAGAGTAAATTAATTAATAGAAATTTCCAAGGAAAAAGATGTTCTGATTTTCAGTTGACACATTAAATGCTGTTCTGTTTGTTTGTTTACATTCCTGTTTTACATTCCAGCTTTAAAAAGAAAATCAAAATATAGTAAGATGGTATTTTCTGCCATTTGAGAAAGCTATACTGAATACCATTTTGTCTTTCTTTAATGATGTAGAATTTTTCAATGAAGAATGATCAGAATGAACTTTATCCTAGAACTTACTACACATCACTGTATTTATTGATTGACTTGGCCTCCGCCCTGGCTACTCTGTAAACTCCTTAGAATCTCACTAAACCTTGTATGTCCAGCTCTTAGCATAGCATACCATAGAAATCTCAAACCGCTGGCCTATATAGCATCTAGCCGGATATTAGGTCACACACTATTTTGTGTTTTTTTCATCTATTATCTGCCAATGCTTAAAAATTAGATTTCCATAAAAAGATAGGTTTCTGCCTTCTGGGGGGTGAAAAGATCTGTCAACATTCAGGATACGAGGGGGACCCAAAAAAACCCGGAATTATTCTTCCGAGAGAGGGCCCCTGGTAGTACAGGCTTCCCCCGCTAGGTAAGTGTTCTAGGAACCCATCAGCATCAGTGGACCAGCTAGCATTGTTGTGAGAGGCTGCATTCAGCTTCAGTGAGTTTTTTTTGGAGATTCTTTCAACATGTTTGTCCATTTCATGATGGGTGATTTATGAGTGCATCTGCCCACACTGTGCTGAGTGTTCGGCAGTTTTTGACCCAAATTCGGCAGTTTTTGACCCAAAACAGCGTGATCGTGGTGCCCCACCCTCCCTGTTCACGCAATCTCGTCCCGAGCAACTTTTTTTTTTTTTAATTTCCTGGGATGAAAACAGTCCTTAAAGGGAAACCTTTCACCCATGTGGAAGAAGAAACAAAAAATGGCAGAAGCACTAAGAGGCATCAAGATGGATGAGTTCAGTTCAAAAACAGTTTTGAGCCATGGAAAAAGCATCTCGATAGGTGCATTGCATCCCACGGAGAGGACTTGGAAGGTGACTGAAGTTTCAACATGTCAGAATGAATACACACATTTTATAAATAAATTCGGGATTTGGGGGGTCTCCTCTGTCTGTACCCCTTTGTTTGTGTACCTGTGTCACAGCTCATGCTGAAGTCATGTTGCCCTTTGATTCTTACTGATTGGCTTTGTCCTTTCTCTACATATATTCACATTCACCAGTTTTCTCTTTTTTTCCCCTCTGGCACCCCTTCCCACCCACTATTCTTCCCCTGATGTTTGTACTTTCTTTTCGTTCTGTGACTTGTTCAGTTTCCCTACATGGAAAGGAGTCTCGACAGAAACAAATGGTTATTTTGATTATTTGTGTATTACCTAATATCCTCATAAGTATACTTTACCAAGGGATGACACATGAAAGAAATCAGTCTTTTCAACCAAACAAATAAACGGAAGCAAAAACATTTTACGGATTGATACACATAGCTTAATAAACACAGTTAAACAAATAATTAAGACACAGTATAGCTGAAACATCTCATCACAAAACTATTTAAGGAAAAAAAGTGAAGCATTCACTAAACATTACCAGAAATAATTGATGGTCTAAGAAACATTTTTAAAAAACTCTTTCTCAAGATTATACTTTTCAGAGGCCAGATGCAGTGCCTCATGTTTATAATCTCAGCACTTTGGGAGGCTGAGAAAGGAGGGTGACTTGAGCCCAGGAGTTCAAGACCAGCCTGGGCAACATACTTGGGAGGCTGAGACGGATTACCTGAGCCCAGGAGGTCAAGGTTGTGGTGAGCCATGACCATACCACTGCACTTCAGCCTAGGCAACATAATGAGATCCTAGCTCAAAAATAAAAAAGATTATGCTTTTCAAAGGAGAATATTTGCTTATCATTGAGATGATCTAGTGAAACTAAATTAAGCATTGTTTTTTAATAACCTAAAAGTTATGCTATATTTCTTATTGGTGAGTATTGTTAATATTATTATCATTATTTTTAATTTTGTACTTTCTACATGTACTTTTCATATTCTTTTTTTTTTTTTTTTTAGTATGACTACAGGTCAAAAAATTTTCCCATGAAATATAACTTTATGTTTTTGTTTTGTTTTGTTTTGAGTTGGAGTCTTACTCTGTCACCCAGGCTGGAGTGCAGTGGCACACTCACGGCCACACCCACATCTACCTGCTGGACTCGGGTGATCCTTCCGTCTCAGCCTTCCAAGTAGCTGGAACTACAGGCACGCACTACCACGCCCGACTAATTTTTTGATTTATTGTAGAGATGAGGTCTTGCCAAGTTGCCTGGGCTGGTCTTGAACCCGCGGCCTCAGGCAATCCAGGCTCTGCCTCCCAAAGTGCTGGGATTACAGGCTGAGAACTTTATGTTAAATAACTATTCTGATTGGAAAATATGGTCATAAAGAATTAGTCCACAAAATGACAATCATCTGTACTAAACATGCTAGTTTTTTACATTTCTGTAAGTGATATTGTTTGCATAATATCTTTAATACCAACTTAAAATCCTGGGTAATTTATAATTTCTGAAAAGACCCTCTGTGCTCACTATAGTAATCTCATCGAAATACTGCTCTCTTCTATTTAACAGTTTTATAAAACTTTCAATTAACTAGAATTTTCTTTTCTTTTTTTTTTTTTGAGTTGGAGTCTCACTCCATCACCTAGGCTAAAGTGCAGTGGCATGTTCACGGCCACTGCAGCCTTGACCTGCCGGGATTAGGTGATCCTTCCGCCTCAGTCTTCCAAGTAGTTGGAACTACAGGCATGTGCCACCACACCTGGCAAATTTTTTGTAGAGACGAGGTCTCGCCAAGTTGCCCAGGCTGGTCTCGAACCCATGGACTCAGGCAATCCTCTCACCTCAGCCTCCCAAAGTGCTAGAATTATAGATGTAAGCCACCGCGCCCAGCCTAGAATTTTCTTAATTGTTTTAGAGTACACAAACACCTGACTTCCACTTTACTGAATAATTATCTAAGTAGCTTCGCTATTAAAACTTTATTAGAACATAGGTCATTGAACACTGCCCTTATGAGAACAAATATATCTACTGTTAGATAAACTCCATTTAAAAGAAAATCATCACACATGGTTCCAACCTGGAAACTAATGTTGGCATGGTATGATTGGATTCCCTTCACAATGGAAATTTTATCTCTCTTTTTTTTTTGTTCTTCAATAAGCAAGGCACTACTAAATGACAAAAATAAAATTAAGCTTCTAGTAATCACGGTATTTGGTTTTCAAAAATTTTGTCTTTTCTCCCTTTTCACTTTCCCTGCCAAACTGAGAGATAAAAGATAGAGTTAATTCACAAAATTAAGTAACTGGACTGATTCACTGAGTCTGTGTCTCATCCTAAAAATGGAAACATTTTTACTATTTTTTTACTCTTAACAGAACACATACATTGAAAAGTGGAATTTATTTTCTTTATGCTTAATAAACATCCCATGAGGCTATACCTAGCTGTAATCCTTTATATTCACTTCTTACTTAAAATTCTATAATTTCAGACTGTCAAGGATTTGGTAAATACCATTCGAAATCACTTTGCTCTGCAGAAGTTTTTGAAACACCACCAAAACACTTGCCACGTCCTTTCAAAGAAGTCACAGACATTACTTTTTAAAAATAAAAACTACATTGAAGATTAATCTTGTCTTCTTTCTTACCCTGAAAAAGATCTGTTGAAAAGATCTGAAATGACTTTATAAAATAAAGTGTAGATTTGATTCACTTACTCTGGTTAATGTTAATTTTAAGATATCTTTTTTTTTTAATTTTTAGAAAAGCAAGGTTACCTGAAAGCTTAGAATTTGAATGAGACCATTTGAGTTCAGATCTCAGCTCCACCATTTTTAAGCTGTTTTTTTGAGCAAGCCATGGAAACTCGTCTTTAACGGTTTCTTTGTTTCCTCATTTATAAAGGGGAATAATAATTACACATCTCACAGTGGTGTTCTGAGTGCTATATGAATTAATACAGGTATTACCTGGCACATAATAACTTACTAAATACTTGCTATTATTTTGGTACCTTTTCATAGCATAAAGCAGTTGATGACTTTTCAGAATACTGCTACATAAATACCTAAAACTCTACAAGCTAATATGGAATCCTTTTAAACATTCTACTTGTTTATTGGGTTGCATTATAGCAAAGAATTTTATAAGTGCATTTTGAAACGTGTAGCTTTCCACTGACTACACAAAAATTCTATGCTCATACATATGCTCTGTTGTGGCTAGTGCTTTTTGTTTTTTGTTGTTTGATTTTTGGTTTTTGTTTTGAGGTAGGGTCTCACTCTGTCACCCAGGCTAGAATGTAATGGCACACAGTCATGGCTCACTGCAGTCTCAATATCCTGGGCTCAGGCGATCCTCTCACTTCAGCACCCCGCACCCCAGTAGCTGGGACTACAGACGTGCCACCACGTCCAGCTAATTTTTTGTATTTTTTTGTAGAGACAAGGCTTCGCTAAGTTGCCAGGCTGGTCTTGAACTCCTGGGCTCAGGCCATTCTCTTGTCTCAGTCTCCCAAAGTGTTGGGATTACAGGCGTGAGCCACCGCTCCCAGCCTGCTGGTGCTTTGGTTTTAAGTTATAATTTTGAAGGATTCACTCACTCTTAGTTATGCTCTTCATTTATGGTTTTTATTCTTCTTTAATCAAAAGTACTTAGTTTTTCCTTAAATCTGTAACTCCCAGCCCTCAAAAGGACATTAGAGGACTATCTGGTTAAATTTTCTATCCTCTGAAAGAGCTAAACACAAATTGAAGACCAGCTAGCTACCTAATAGGAGCCCTGCATTTTACTTTACTTATTTATTGCCCTTCATATTTCAAAAAGAGTTTAAGGAGATTCACGAACAAGAAGAAATAAAGCTAACAAGAATAAGTAAGAATGTGGCGGCAAAGAGAAAATAAAGGTTGAAAATTAAAAAGCAAGAAAAGTTAACACAGGCATTGTCGGCCCCCATTAGCTCTTAAACTTTCTAAGGGCCACACAGAGAAGCGCTTTCAGAAAATTCCCAACGCCCAGCAAAAGCATGACCAGATGAGGAGATCAGAGGGAACTCGCTAAGTCTACACTTGTCCTTCCAGTCTTCCCTACTTCCAGTTCTTCCCTTTACCCTGTTTTCTTTACTCCTCAAGTAGACACACTCTAGTTTCCCCTCTGCTACATATATGTCTTTTCCTTCTTAACTCTGTTGTTCCAACCAATAAAATTCCCCAAAGGCTAGTTCAACTTTTTTGGAAAGCTAAGTCATCTAGAAACCCGACATCTGCTTCCAATGGCTCTTTCTGGCAAAGGTTCTTAGTAGGGTACCTCTGGAGGATCTTGGAGAAATAGGGAAAAAGACCCTGGTGACCGTGGAGGTAGGGTCTTCCCCATTTCCACCTTCAACATCGCTCCACGGCAATGGACAGAATTAACCCTTCCTTGCAAAGAAAATGATAATCTTAGAAGAGAGACAATAGGCGCACTGGATATAACTAAGGCTTCATACTAGCTAACAACTGGCCTCTAATTCAGGAAATAGTTTACAAGTAATTTTTTAAAAATATAACAAATTCTGGCATAAGAAATCATCCCCTCATTAGTATATTGTATGGATACAATAATAAGCTTGACTTCTTGGGTTACTTGGGGACAGGCCTCCTTGGATTTGCCACTTTTTTGGTTTTACTGGATTTTTTTTTTTTTTTTTTTTGAGTGAGAGTCACTATCTATTGCCCAGGCTAGAGTGCAGTGGCATGCTCATGGCTACTGCAGCCGCGACCTGATGGGCTCAGGTGATCTTCCACCTCAGCCTTCCAGGTAGCCAGAACCACAGGTGCGTGCTACCATGCCCAGATAATTTTCTTGATATATTGTAGAGACGAGGTCTCGCCAAGTGGCCCAGGCTGGTCTTGAACCCCTGGGCTCAGGCAATCTTCTCGCCTCAGCCTCCCAAAATGCTGGGATTACAAGCTTGAGTCACCATGCCCGGCTGGTGTTACTGGATTTAATTCAAGAAGAAGAGGGAGCCGGGCAGGGATGAACACTAATCAGGCACCATCTATGTGTCAGATATTGCGAGAACATTTGAATGCTACTTTATTTTGAGGCTGGCATTCAGCTGGCACGTGCTGGCGAGGCTTGCTGGGAGTTTATGGCTAGCATCTGTTCTGATCTATCGGTGCCCAAGCCCAACCATTTACACATTATTAAATATTTTAGTGTTACCCCTGCTTTAATCTTCAAAATAAACCTGCAGGAAGACAGGAGCCCTGGGAGCTGGAAACAGAGACACTGATCAGGAATCTCTGGTTGTGACTTTGCCTGTTTCTCCATCCTGCTTAGGAGGTTTTTCTTGCCTGTACTGGTTTGGTTGAAGTGCCTAGGCCATGTGTATACACTCTTCTCACGTAGCAAGTCTGCATTTCAAAAAATAATTGTGCTTTCCAACCCTGCCAGTGGTGCCCATGGCCACTGTGGGGCCCACTGGGAACCAGAGGAAAAGAAAATTCAGGCCAGGGTACGCTATGTCTGCAAGCACCTGCTCCTGATACACACAGTCACCTGGATCCAAGCTCTGTGTCCTTGGCCAAACACACCGGAAATGGCAGGTGTGAATGTGATGTCTTCCAGGCTCTCTGGAACCAACCTGAGAACCTCTCTGGAACCTACCTGTCCTGCGGCAGGTAATAGGGAAATCGTGGCATAGAGGTCAACTTACCTAAGATACTTAATGGTAAGGGAAGTTTTAGAAGTAGCATCTTTGAGACATTCTGTCCAGCTATGTATCTTGTTTCAATTTTTTTTTTTTAGCTGAAAAGCCTTTTCCTCTAAAAAACCATCGTACACAACTGCCCAGTATATTACTGAGAAATAAGTATGTCTGCTCTGATTAAAGGGAGGGAGGGGAGCAGAATTCACCCTCAGCCATGCCCTCATCCCTACTGGGGGGCCCCCTGCATCTCCACAAAGCTCAGTGTTGTGTTCTTCAGAGGAGAGGCGGAAACACATTGACCTACAAAATGCTGCCACCCTCAGACCCACTCCGTGATATTCACCTTGGTAAATAATTCATTCAACAAACATACCGTGTAGCTACTGAGTGCCAGACTCTAAGAATACAAAGATAAATAAATAGTGTTTGGCGTTGAGAAGCTCATGGTCTGAAAGAGGAGAAAAACTGAAAATTAATAAATAAATAAGCCGGGCTCGGTGGCTCAGCCTGTAATCCCGCGCTTTGGGAGGCCGAGGTGAGTGGATTGCCTGAGCCCACGGGTTCGAGACCCACCTGGGCAACTTGGCGAGACCTCATCTCTACAATAAATCAAAAAATCAGCCGGGTAGGGTAGCGCGTGCCTGTAATTCCGGCTACTCGGGAGGCTGAGGCGGAAGGATCGCCGGAGCCCAGCAGGTCGAGGCTGCGGTGGCCGGGAGCGGCCACTGCACTCCAGTCTGGGCAACTGAGTGAGACTCCAACTCAAAAAATTAAATTAAATTAAATTAAATAAATAAAACAAAAACAGCCGCTGACGTTGTGCCTTTTCTGTACCAATTCTCACCACTGTAAGAGCCAGGGATGTTTCTCCTTTAAACAGACAAGAAAACTGAAATCAGAAAGGTTCAGAGGATGTGTAGTCATGCCCTGGGTGACAGAATAAGGATTACTATCCTGGTCTCAGCAATGCCAAAACCCAGGCTCTTTCTCCTGTGCGGGAGATGCAGCCTGCAATTGGTTGTAAATCTATGACAAAATAAGCACATTTCAGCACAGATAAAAAAATCGTAAATGCAAATCACCTAGACGAGAAGGAAAAATAGTCCACCGAAACCTTTACATTGAATCATTAAAACACGATCGTGACGGCTGGGCACAGTGGCTCAAGCCTGTCATCCCAGCACTTTGGGAGGCCAAGGCAAGAGGACTGCCTGACCTCAAGGGTTCGAGACCAGCCTGAGCAACATAACAAGACCTCGTCTCTATAAGTCAAAAACTTAGCTGGGCATGGTGGCATGTGCCTGTGACTCCAGCTATTTGGAAGGCTGAGGCGGAAGGATCACCTGAGCCCAGGAGTTCGAGGCTGCGGTGGCTGTGAGCATGCTACTGCACTCCAGCCTAGACGAAAGAGTGAGACTCCAACTCAAAAAAAAAAAAAAAACCAACAAAAAACATGATCATAATGATACCACCGTACACAACCACTCTCATTACACACCTATTATCTCACAACAGCTCTGTGAGGTCGGAAGGGTAAATATCATTACTCCGTTTCATAGAGGTAGATCTCTGGGCTACAAATGGGAGATAACATGGTAAGGATGAAATTGATTGTCCTAAGCAGTCCTGATGCTGTTCCCAACCACCTAAGACACTTGAAGCAAGACAATTCACCTTGCTAGGCCACAAGTTGCTCATCAGTAAAAGGGAAGGATCTGGCTTTTGCTCCTTAAGGGTGTGCCAGTTCTAGCTTTGAAGTTCTAGCTTGTCGAAAATCTCCCAGCTAGTACATGGCTTGGTTGGGAATGGACTCCACCTTCCACTTCCAAGCTGTCTACTATTTCCTGCTGTTTGTTAATATTGAGCTGGAGGGGAACGGCTCCTGCTTTCCCCGAGCGTAGAGTTTGGTCATAGAAACAATCTAACTTTTTTGTTTGTTTTTTAAGTCAGTCTCACTCTGTTGCCCAGGCTGGAGTGCAGTGGCATGCTCACCGCTGCTGTAGCCTCGACCTGCTGGACTCAGGCGATCCTTCCTCCTCAGCTTCCCAAGTAGCTGGAATGACAAGTGCATGCCAACACACCCGGCTAATTTTTTTTTTTTTAATTTATTGTGGAGGCGAGGTCTCACCAAGTTGTCCAGGCTGATCTCAAACCCCTGAGCTCAGGCAATCCTCTTGCCTCTGCCTCCCAAAGTGCTAGGATTACAGCCATGAGCCACCACGTCCAGCCAACAATTTAACTTTAATTCAATCTGTTTGAATGGTAATTCAGCCAAGCTGATGGGAAGATAGGTGAATAGACCTTGCTGATTAGAAGCGATGAACCTACGTGTAAATCCAAGAACCTATGGCTGACAAAACACTGGAGAAAAATCTCGATGAACGGCAAGTGAGACAGACAGAGAAGTGACAGCACTGCGTAACCATGCTACAGACTTTCCGACCAGGAGGGCAGATGGTAGGATGCTTTTCTAGTGCAGACCACAAAATCAGTGGAGGAGCAGCATAGCTCAATATTAGGGATTTCAGACTCCAAGTATCTGCAGAAACTTTCCTTCCTCGGAAAGCAAAATCCTGACAATTTCTTGACCGGCCTTGCTGGTAATTTCATTTCCCAGAAGGCAGAGTAAGCATTAAGGGGAACTCCCGCGCTGGACCCAATTCTGACAGGAACCAGTAGGTAAAATGAAAATGATTGGAACCTTGGGGAAAAGCAACCATGCGCTCTTAGAGTTTGATTTAAGCAGTGTTCTGCCTATGCAAACACAAATGATTCTAATGAGCAAGAAAATGGGGAGGAAACTAAGAAAACCAGTGTGCTGCGCAGGGACCTCTTGACAGGCTCTGAATTTAAAACAGCATGTGCGAAAGATGGTGAGAGGGGACACAGAATCAAGCACAAATATACGAAGGTAGCAAGGACCCCTAAGAACCCAGCAAGACTAAAGCACAGAGAACTACCTCTGACGGCACTATAGAGAACCAGAAATGCTTTCCACAAGCATGAAATGAGGCAGGAGATCAACAAAGGAGTAGACATAAAATTTGCTCATGAAAAAGAGAAAGCAAAGTTTCTTTATTCTCTTACATCCTTTCCCTATTGGTTCATTCATGACTCCTCTCCCCTGTCACCTCTTCAGAAGGGACACTTGACCACCCCTCTTTAAAATAGTTCTCTCGGACATTCTCGAACCCTCAGGCTTTTCATGCTTCCTATCACTGATTGCCATTCTTTTACATACTTAAAGGTTTTCTTTATCCTGTATTGGAGTGTAAGCTCCATGAGCGCAGGGACTTTGATTTGCTCACTGTTGGTCTCTGGGGCCTTGTGTGTACAAAGTACTAGTTGGTAAATATGTGTTGACTGAGGTCAAGACCATGGGGCATTAGCTAAAAATGGAAAGACACCATAGATCATTGTAGCTACATACAAATGTAGATAACATTAATGACGATAAATAAGGATATTTGGGATAAACTAGGTACGTGTACTTGTGCATTGAATCATCACGGCAACCCTTTAAAGCCTGTGTTATTATCTGGTTGGATAATTTGTCCAAGATCCTACAACTACTCAAGTGTACAGCTAGGATTTGCACCAAAAAGTTAGGTCAGAGTCCGAATGCTCCGCCTGTATGCTCTTCTGGGAGAACCTGACTGGTCTGGCTGCCAACGTGGCTCTTGACCTCTGTGAATTATCAGAGGAGATCTTCCAAATGAAATTATGAAATGTTTAGCTGATTACCTTTAAACCACAGAGACTGAAGGGAACTTGGGAGAGGAATGCCTTATGTTAAAAAAATGGAAGAATCTGCAAATTTTAGATGTTACTTGGGGAGGTGGGAGAACAACCTAGAATAGCCTATTTGTAAAAGACTATTTTATGAGCATTAAAACAAGGGAGTTATTAGGGGAAAGCACACATTTTAAAAGAATAGACTATTCAGTCCCGATCATATATATATTTTTTTCTGTAAGAGTTAATAAACCAAGGCTGGGTGCAGTGGCTCATGCTTGTAATCCCAGCACCTTGAGAGGCAGAGGCAAGAGGATTCCCTGAGTCCACAGGTTTGAGACCAGCCTGGGCAACTTGGTGAGACCTCATCTCTACAATAAATAAATAAATAAAAATTAGCCGGACATGGTGGTGCAGTTATAGTTCCAGCTACTTGGAAGGCCGAGGCAGAAAGATCGCCTGAACCCAGCAGGTGGAGGCTGCCGTGGCCATGAGTGTGCCACTGCACTCCAGCCTGGGTGACAGAGTGAGACTTCAACTCAGAAAAAAAAGTTAATAAACCAGTATATTGGGACAATTGACATCACTATCTGGATTCTTGCAAAGCATTGGTTTTTCTTTATATCCTTGTGAACAAGATGGAGAAATATAGGTTTAGGAATAGTATTATTATGTTTTTTCAAAGCTGACTGAATGATTGCACCCAGTAGCAATGTTAATGAATCTGTGTCAGCCTGGAGAAGGTTTCTCAAGCGGTGTACCATAGACCTGTGCCTTTGGCCTTGTTCAATGTGATCATATTTATCAATGACTCAGATAAAGCTATGAGAAGGCACCTATCAAAAATAGGCTACATGAGACAGGGAAGGTGAGTAAATATATTGAGTTACAAAATCAGGATCTCAAAGTTCCTTTTTTTTTTTTTTGAGTCAGAGTCTCACTCTGTCGCCCGGCTGTAGTGCAGTGGCACACTCACGGCCACCGCAGAGTCGACCTACTGGGCTCTGGTGATCCTTCTGCCCCAACCTGCCAAGTAGCTGGAACCACAGTCATGAGCTACCATGCCCGGCTGATTTTTGATTTATTGTAGAGACGAGGTCTCACCAAGTTGCCTGGGACAGTCTCGAACGTGCGGACTCAGCCAATCCACTCGTCTAGGCATCCCAAAGCACTGGAATTATAGGCTGAGCCACCGAGCCCAGCCTCCAAGTTCTTAACATCTAAAAAACAAACAACATTTAACAATGTATAATTCAGTCGACATAATTATGAGTTCCTGCCTTGGGACCAAAGCACCAACTGCCTAAATTTGGTTTAAGGGATATGTGACATAGCAACAGTACTCATGGGGACAAAAAGAACAGCATTACTTGGCAGTGAATCTGTGGTATAAGATGTTACAAAAACAAACAAACAAGAAGAAGTCACTTCAGCTGCATGAATTAAGGGTAAGTGTGGAGTAAGAAGGATATGATCTAACTTTATTTTGAGTTGTTTGGATTGCCAAGCTCAGTTCTGGAAGTTGTCTTTTAAGGAAGACATGGATGGAAAAAGATAAAAAATCCTAGGATTTAGCAGCCTGAATGGTAAGGGGACTTGAAACTATCTCCTACGAGAAACGGCTGACAACACTGGGAGTCTGTAGCCGGAAGGTTGTTATAGTCGATGGTTTATCAGAATAGTATACAGATCATAATTTTAGTCTTTAATTGGCAGACGCTGTGCTAACCATTTTGCCTTCATGAATGCTTGTAACAAGCCCAAGAAGTGGGTTCTAGATTATCCTAATGTTATAGATTAGAAAATTGAGGCTGAGAGAGATTAAGTAATATGTCCAAGGCGATAAAAACTAGCAAGTGGCCGGGTGCAGCGGCTTATGCTGTAATCCCAGCACGGTGGGAGACCAAGGCAGAAGAATCACTTGAGGCCAGGAGTTCAAGACCAGCCTGGGCAACATAGCGAGACACCATCTCTTCTTTAAAAAAAAAAAATACTAGTAAGTGATAATGCTTGAATTCAAACCTGTCAATCTTTCTCCAGTGGCTGCTTCCTTATCCTCTGTGATTTCTCCCACTACATGAAAACTAAATTGTATTGTGCATGTATGCATATGTTTATATGTGTGATGATAAAATTGTGTAAAATAACAGAACCAATATACAGCAAAAAGACTGGAAATGGATATCTTAAAATGTTAAGAGTGATTGTACTTGGGTACTGGGAATATGATTATCTTTTTCTCTCTACTTCTTTTAATTTTCCAAATGCTTTTTACTCAGTCTATCCTAATTTTATAAAAATCCCACATATATTTTTTGAATTAAAAAAACTATGATTATGTGGAAGAGGGATTAGCTTTATTTCAAATGGCCCAAAGAGGTTGAATTAAAAGTGCTTTAATGTGCTATGAGGCATAGTTCAATTAAAAAACACAACCACTTATAGTCTGAATTTTTCAAAGAGGCAATTTCTTAATGGAAGAAATAGTGAGCTTCTCGGTCCTGAAGATGCTAGCCTAAATATGCAAACACAAATATTTAACTGTTGTTTGTGATCAAGATTATAATCAGAAAGATCCAGAATGTTCAAAAGATGGGCCAGAAAAAAATAAGCCAAGGACTTGGTAGTTGGTTAATATGTCACTTCATACTGAGGCCTCTCAGTCTGATTAAGGGGCCATATCTTATATAAACTTTTAATGAAATATTTGTTTAATTCATACATGAATGTATATATTTAGAACACGAAAAGTAACCCGTGGATAATATTTAGTTTCTGCCACCAGCCCTTTTTTACAATGTATGCAGAGACAGCAAAGGCCGGACTGCAAGATGTCATGCTCATTTGTTTGCCCAGGTCCCAGGGTATACCTGGCTGTTGACATCTGAGCAAAGTAAGCGGTCCCTCCAGGAAGTGTCATTTGAACATGACTTCTTCTCATACACTTTAACTCTCTGCCTCCATCCCAGGGTCCTATAAGCATCCCACTTTTTTTTTTTTAACCAGAATTTCCATTACCTACCCTGGAAAGTTCCACAAAAGCAGGAATCATGTCTCTTTTGATCTCTCCAGATTATATAATGTTTGATATAACAGATACCAAACAAACATGTATTAAATGAATCAGTTCGGCAGATATATTCAGCAAGCTTTTCTTTTCTTATTGAAGGATGGTCAGAAGGACCGGACTGCCTTTGATTTCCAGTACAGTATAGATGACAACAGTGTATCTAGAAGGATTGCCGTTATTTGTTATCCTTTTCTTGAATCTTCCTATCTAGGAGGAGATACAAAAAGCCACTGCTTCAGCATTGGCGATGTTTTATATTTAAAGTGAGAAAAATAGTATGTTTTTTTTCCTTTGAGAGCATAAAGATGTCAATTGTTATCAAATGATAAACATAAATTGATTTTAAAATATGGGGGACCGGACAGAATTAGGCTTCTACCTACCTCCTGCTTTCTCAAGGTGAACTCTACTTTTTCTTGTGGTCCTACCACCCAATTTGTATCACTGTGAAGAGGGTCAGGCCGCAAAAAAACTAACAGAAATAAATTTCCAAGAGCTTTTTCCAATTTTTACTCATGGTAGTGAGAGGCCCAGTGAAGGGTACATCCTAGCGCTGAAACCTACTTATCAGTTTTCAGTGAACAGACTGGACAGGCGTTCCATTTTTTCACTGTTGTATGTATTAAAGCATCCTTATGACATTTTTGTAGCCTCTCAGGTGGTGGATATATCATAACCTACAAAAGACACATGACTTCAACGAGAAAATCATCAAAAATACATCATCGATGTAAAAGAATTACCATTTTAATTTTTTAAAGTGTAATTGAATGTATTATACAAAAAATATTGTAATCATGGGTGGCACTGTAAGAAATATAGTATAACCCATTGAGGTTAAAAGTTTGGAGAAAACTGTCATGTGACCATTAGTAAAAGATGGGTCAAGAAAAGTCACAGATGTCCATCGTTCACAAGACCAACTTGGGAACATATTAAAGATTCTGATTTTCTAGGCCACATGCCTGTGGATTCTGATGCACTAATTATGGTCTGGGGCCTGAAAAATCTGTCATTTAAAAAAATGTCACCCAAGGTTTGGGCACCTTAGACTACACACTGGAGGTAAGCAGACGGTGCCAAGTATACCTTGCTCTCAACAAACTCACAGTCTAGTGTGTTTGCCAGCATAAGTATGAATGCTTTTATTAGAATGAAGAGAAGAGGAAGGGTATTGCAATATTTCAAGTAAGAAAAATATAAGTCCAAGTTAAGATAGTTATAATAGGGAGAGAGAGGAGGGCAGACATCTGAAATATACTCCATAGTTAGATTTGACAAAACTTGATTGACTTGTGAGTAAGGAGACCACACCCAACCTACTGTGTTCATTTTCTAGGGCTGCCACAGAAATGATTTTCCTCATAGATTTGGAGGCTAAAGTCCAAGATTAAGATGTCATCAGTGTTTTTTCCTCTGAGGCCTCTCTCCTTGGCTTGTAGATGGCGTCTTCTTCCAGTGTGTTCATGCGTTCTTCCTCTGACTGTGTGTATCCTAATTTCTTCTCTGCCCCACTCTTGGCTAATTTTTTGGTTATTTGTGGAGATGAGGTCTCACTGTATAGCCTACCCTAGTCATGAACTTCCAGGTTCAAGTTGTCCTCCCACCTCAGCCTCCCAAAGTGCTGGAATTACGGTCACAAACCACCACGCCTGACCACTTATTATTAATTTCTAACTTTATCACAAAGAAGCGTTCACATGTTATTAGTAATGAAATAAGGACACCAGCCATATTGAATTAAGGGCCACTCCAATAACCTCATTTTATCTTGGTATACTCCCTAAAGATCCTGTCTTCAAATACAGCCACATTTTGAGGCTCTGGGAGTTAGGATATCAACTATACCACTTAACTAGAAAATAAATTAAAATTGACCAGCTAAGTACCTAACATAGAGGGAAATGCTCAATCATTGTTGCATTCTTCCCTTAAATTTCAGTCCCTTCCACATCCGTTGAGGTCATGTGAAGTCTCAAGCAGAAAGTCACTGGAAAGTAATATTACATCCAGGAAGGGCTTCTTGATGGAATCCCTTTAGATACCAGAAGTTTATTTGCCAAAATATCGTTTGTCCTAAACCTTGCCATAAGAAATATTTTGGGGAAATCCTTCTTACTTCAACCTACCTGTGGTTCAAACCACAGGAAAGCAGTACATTCCGGGCGAGGCAGAACTTTAGAGTGATTCACCCAGGAACACTTTCCAATTCCCTTCTCTTGTGGTAGAAAAAGTATTAAAGGTATTATTCATTCATTGCTTTCTATGACCATCCGCATGCAGAGAAACCATTTCAGAATTTAATTTTCTTTATATAAGTGTAGTTATCAGGACCATTTTGGTTGCAAGTTACAGAAACTCAACTCAAATAAGCTTCAGCAAAGGCAATTTACTGGTTCATGGATCCCTAGGAAGCTTAATAACTGGAATTAAGGCTCAGAATCAGCCTTCCCTGGGATCTATCAACCGACATATTCTCTTTTTAGCCTAAAAGTCTATTCCATAATTCCAGTTTTAAAAATTACAGAGACAGACTGATTTGCTCAGTTTTAACTAAGTGTCCTCTGTAAGAGCCATCAGAGCCTTAGGATCAAGTGAGAACACAACTCCTTTCTAAATATTTTTAAAAACACAAATATAAAGATATTTGAAATTCCTAAAGATTTGGGGGAAAACTATTCTGCACAAATAAAGCAGATTATAATTATTAATAATATACTTCTCACTTGGAATATTTAGCAAACTGATTCCTGTCGACAAAAAATTTAAAGATTGGAAAAGAGATTCTATGTAATATCTGCCAATGAATACTATTTTAATTTAATACAATATTTAATTACTTGTTTGTTTAAGCTAGATGGAAAAATACCCATTCTTATTTCTAAACTTTTTTTATTTTCACCAAAGCCCTTAAGGTTTGGTAGATAAGTATCATTAAAAGGATCCATCTCAGTGTAACTATGTTTAGGTTTACAGGTTAAACTTGACTATATTATTATTATTCATTGTTATTATTTCTTTTTGAGTCAGGGTCTCACTTTGTCACCCAGGCTGGAGTGCACAGTTCCCCACAGCCTCGACCCTCCAGGCTCAGGTAATCCTTCAACCTCAGCCTCTGAAGTAACTGGGACTACAGGTGTGTGCCACAAGTCCCAGCTAATTTTTTGATTATTTGTAGAGATAAGGTCTCACTGTATTGCCTATACTGGTCACGCACTCCTGGGCTCAAGTGAACCTCCCGCCTCAGCCTCCCAAAGTGCTGGAATTACAGGCACAAACTGCCACACATGGCCACATATTGTTAATTTCTAACTTCATTACAAAGAAGTGTTCACATGTTATTAATAATGAAATTAAATGCTAAAAGATAAAATATTTTTAGAGGAGATTGGACGTATTAGGGTAGTATGGCTGTAAAGAGAGAGAATATTTTTAAACATAGTTTTATGTGCAACAGGAGAATAAAAAAGAAAGAGGAACAAATAATAATAATAATAATAATGAAAGAATTCCAGCATTTGAAGTCTTTTAGGAGGTGGCATCTGCTTTTTCCAGCTAATTTTTGCCCATTTACCCTTTTCTTCCAGTGTGTTTATGATTTCTGACTGTGGGCTTATACTCGTGGAATTTTATCTGTGAGAGTTCTTAGACGTATTGGATAGAGTTGAACTCTACAGAGAGAATTTTCTTTTGATTCAAAAGACACGACTGGGAACCAGTGTAAACTAGATTCTTATGGTGGAGTCTTTAGAGCCCTGAGATGGTGTGAATTCTTGCTGAAAACACAGAAAGCTTGGTTTATGATCATGACTTTTCAAAAGAGAAATTTTTTCCTCTTTAGTTATTCATTTAAGACTTGCAATTTTCCTTGCACGCCTCCATGGGATGGATTTATTTGTAAGTAGGTTAATGATAAGGGCATATCCATTTGCGATCCCAGCACTAAGCCCTGGGCTCCGTGACTTTCCCTCTATGCTAGCAGGGACATGAAAACTGAAATTCGGGCTCACTCATTCAGTAAATATCCCTAAGGTGAAAGGCAGTGCTCAGCAGCTCCTTGTGAGAAAAATTCATATTATCCTCCAAATCAATGGGAAAAAAAAATTGATAACATTCATTAAATATAAAAACTCAAAGCAAACTAAAAATAAAAGAACATTTTCTTAGCTTGATAAAGAATATCTACAAAAAAACCAACATAATAGTGAAATGTTCAAAGTCTTTTCTTTTCTTTCTTTCTTTCTTTCTTTTTTTTTTCAGTCAGGGTCTCACTCTGTTGCCCAGGCTGGAATGCAGTGACCCGATCACAGCTCACTGCAGCCTCAACTCCTGGGCTCAGGCAAGCCTTCTGCCTCAGTCTTCTGAGTAGCTGGGATTACTGGCACGCACCACCACACCCAGTTAATTTTTTAAAAAACTTTTTGTAGAGATGAGATCTTGCTTTGCTGCCCAGACTGGTCTCAAACTCTTGGGCTCAAGCGATCCTCTCACCTCGATCGCCCCAAGTGTTGAAATTACGAGCATGAGGCGCTGTACCCGGCCGCATTTCCTTTTGAAAATCAGGAGAAGACAAAGTTATGTATGGTCACCATTTCTATAAAATACTAGACTACAGGTCTAGTTGGTAGAGTTTGTGAGAAAAAAAGAAGTAATATAAACACTGGAAAGGAAAAAATGAAACTGACATTACAAAAGATATGATTGTTTATATAGAAAATCTGAGAGAAAATATGGATAAATCAAGAGAATTAATAAGAAAGTTTAGGAGGTTTGTTGGATAAAAATAAAAATACAAATACTAACTATATGTCTAAGTACAGAAACAAGCATTAGCAATGATCATGGCCGGGTGCAGTGGCTCAAGTCTGTAATCCCAGTACTTTGGGAGGCCAAGGTGAGAGGATTGCCTGAGCCCACAGGTTCAAGACCAGCCTGGGCAACTTGGTGAGACCTCATCTCTACCATAAATCAAAAAATTAGCTGAGCGTGGTGACACAAACCTGTAGTTCCAGTTCCTTGGAAGGCTGAGGCAGAAGGATCGCCTGAGTCCAGCAGGTGGAGGCTGAGGTGGCCATGGGCGTGCCACTGCACTCCAACCTGGACAACAGAGTGAGACTCTGACTCAAAAAAAAAGAAAAGAAAGAAAATTATCATGTTTAAAAATAAATCACCTAAAAGTTATAATTTTAAAATATTTTTTTAAAAAAGTATTCAGAGATAAAACTAGCCAATTTATGTTGTCAATAAAATCTTTTTGAAAAATGTTATAGAAAATCTAGATAAATGGAAGAATAGACCATATTCTTGGACTGGAACACTAAAAGTAGTAATAAATAAATAATTTCTCTTCTGATTGTTCTACAGATTTTAATAAATTTCAATCAAGTTTTGTACGTGCAGAAGAAAACAGTGGCAAGCTTTTTCCAAGATTAGTATGGAAGAAAATAAGGCCACAGAAGCCAAGAGACTTCTGAAGAACACAACAGAGAAACTTGCCAGATATTTTAAATTATTATATAATCATAAGAACTTAGGCAGTATAACATTGGAAAAGGGATAGTGACAAATTGACCAAGAAAATAAAACACGAAACCACAAATTAGATTTTATATTGGGGTGCCAAAACTACATATACACATTTTAAGTATGATATTTGCTCAAAAGATGGCATTACTCAAATGAATGCTAAGTGTCATCATGTGACAGGCAGAACAGTCAAAGAAAATGGTGGAAGCACAGCTGAGCAAACGTCATACTACACATTGCTACCATAATTCAATTTAACTTGGAAAAAGAATACATAGATAACATTGCTTAAAATGTGTATACTGTTTTTGGTCTCTCCGTATGTATGGAAACTTGATTCCTGAAAAGTCTCACCTATAATAATTACCTCATCAACAAGAGTACCTGCATAATCAACGTTTGTATACCTAACCCCAAATGGTACCCCACATCTTTGTAATAAAAAAAAGACATTAAAAAATGTTTTAAAAAAATAAATCTTACAATATTAAGTGCTGGTAAAAATATAGAGCAATTGGAATACTTATATTTATTCTCCTGGCAAGAGTGCAACATTGATACTTTGTACAACAATTAGGAATTATCTAATACATTTGAAAATTTTCATATTCTGTGACCCAGAGAATTCACTTTTAAGCAGGTATTTAGAGCAAGGTTTTTTAAGTTCACACTATTGACATTTTGGTCCAGCTAATTCTTTGCTGCGGGGGCTGCCCTGTGTCTTAGAGGGTGTTTAACTTTCATTGAGAAGATGTAACAGCCTTTCCCAGTTATGACAAGCAAACATGTTTGCAGGTATTGCCAAATGTTCTGGGCAGCAAAATCACCCCAAGTTAAGGACCACTGCCCTAGAGATTTTTTTACATATCCACTCACGCGTGTGCAAGAATAGTCATAGAGGTACTATGTGTAATAGTAAAAAGCAAAAACAAAAACTGGAAGCAGTCCAAATATTCATTCAAATTAAGGAGGACAGATAAATTATATCATACAGTGGAATACTATACAACACTGTAAACTAATGAATTATAGCTAGGTGCTGCCAAAGGTAAAACTCAAGAACTTAATGTTGAATGGAAAAGTCATAGACAAATGTAAGTTTCTATTTGCATATTGTTGCAAAGTAGGTAAAAAAGACAATCATATATTTGGGAATGCAAATACATGAGACAAAAGTATAAAGAAAAGCAAAGGATAGAGAAAATTCAGTATAACAGTTAGCTCTGAAGAAGCTCTGAAGAAGCTCTGAAGAAGAAAGAAAGTTGAGAGAGGTCACACAGAAGGCTTGAAAGGTCACCAAAATGACTTTTTTTTTTCTTAAACTCATTGGTGGTACACATGTATTCACGATTTGTACTTCTTGTATATGCATTAGAATTTTTATTGGCCAGGCCTGATGGCTCACACCTGTAATCCCAGCACACTGGGAGGCCGAGGTGAGAGGATTGCCTCAGCCCACGGGTTCGAGATCAGCCTGGGCACCTTGGCAAGACCTAATCTCTTAAAAAAAGAAAAGAATTTTTATTTTTTAGCTATTCAACATTTTTTAAAAATTTAAAGGAAGCAAGTAGTTAAACCTTATAAACTATGTAATACGATTCAATAACATACCAGAAATGTGGCTACTTATTTAATATTTTGATTTGTATATTTGAAAAGATATAAAATGGCAATAAGTCATTTCAAAAGCCAACTTAGCATTTGCTTAGGAAAGTTGGAAAGTGAAAACAAAATGGGCCAACCACTCATCAAGAAAGACACATTCAACTAACTGCTTTAAAAGCAAGCAAAGCCTTTAAAAAAAGAAAGAAAAGACAAAAACAGGATAATCTAGTGACAGTAATCAGTGCACAGAGTGAACTCCCTCTTGTAAAAAAAAGCTCATCAATTGTTTTTTGCTAATTAAAATGAATATTATTCCTGTGAAATGAACCAAAAAGTTGTATGAAACCGGAAATCCCCAAAGAGATCTATAATCTACAAAAATAATTGCATGCAATTTTAATTGAAGGAACAGGAGAGGACTGTTTTTAATCCCTGTTGTTTTTCAAAATCTTAAAAGTAATCAACCTGTTGGCCAATTAACAATGCTTTTACATCATCTGACATAACAACTGACAATTGATAAATTGGAAACAGTTGTGAAATTTTAAAAGACAAATGACAACACGACTATTGACTATAGTTAACTACTTTTGCTTGTTCTTCATAAAATAATGTAATAGATATTTATTGACATTTTCAGAAATAAAGTATATTTTATTGTTGTTGATTGAAGACCAGATGCTGTGACTATTTACAGAAATATACGTTAAGTCCAGCCAGAATTGCAAATCAGAGGGAAAGTCTATTTTGTGGAGGTGTAGGTTAATTCCATTAAAAGATCTACTTTATTTGGTTGGCATTTATCATTATATCTTAGAAAAAATTGAAAGGCTGAAGATTTATTCTGCTTTACGTTTCAGTTTTAATAGATAAATGTCAATAAAATATACATTTACATTTCAATTCAGTTCACATAGTAATTCAGAACTTTGGCTGTTTGCTTAAATTAGTACATTTACAAATCAGAAAGAGTTTGAATGAGCAGATATTTCCCTTATCCAACAGTTTGTTACATGGCCCCTGATCTTGGTTACAGACAAGAGGTTAATTTTGTTTATTTTCTCTCTACAATATCATGATATGTTGTAATAAGGAGATCACAGAGTGGATGCAAAAAAAATTATAAATTTAAATATTTGATTCCCCAATATATCCAACTAGCAGTTTGAAAGTAAAAATCTATTAGAAATATACTTTTCCATATACAAATCAGCATGGGTTTGACTCCTCACTCTTTAGAAGGACTGAGGTTAGTTTTTAATCTCAAGACCATTTACAGTGTTACAGTGTTATCTCATTCAGCATAAACTAAGAAAATTCAGGTTAAGTTTTTAGGTACATTAAAAAAATAGCAATATAGAATAAATATTATCAAAATACACAATGTATGTTGCTTCCATTTTCACAATATAATTTAGATGAGACTTTTAACCAAATTTCGGTAGGACTTTCATTTAAGTAAATTTTACAAAATGAGTGAAATCTACCCCTTTAATCATTACAACCTTTTTCATTCTAATGTCTTCAAGTCTCTCAATGTTATTTTATGCTGTGCATAGTATAAGGATATATTATTCTATTGTAAAATTCTTGAGCTAGAAAGTAATTTAGATTTTATCAAAAATCTTTCAGTATAATCTCTGATGTAACAGCTCGGGAATTTTAAACCCAAGTATATGATGTGCTTTACTTAAAATTATACAGCTAATCTTTGGTCCCTCCTTTCTTACTGTTGATGAAAAGCTGAGAATACTTTTTAAAATTTTTTTTAATATTTAAAAATTTATTTACAATTTAATAGAGACGGGGCCTCACATGTTGCCTAGGCTGGTCTCGAACTCCTGGGCTCAAGTGATTCTCCTGTCTCAGCCTCCCAAACTGCTGGAATTACAGATGTGAGCCACTGCGCCCAGCCAAGAATACCTTTTAACTTCTTCCTTGTCCCTCTCAGCTTTATTAGTATCCTTTCTAGTTTGTGGCTACATAATCGGAGAACCAATTCTGTTATACTTTTATGTAAACTGAGAGCTGATAAGATGGAAGTGAGGATTTACGAAGCATTAATCTGAAGAGTATTAGACGTGTGCTTGTGTACTATTTTTCCTCTAAGTTTTTTCCTAAAATTATTGGCTTACTTCTAGATAGCCAAAGTGTCAGAACAGTAGGATATAACTACAATTTATACTTTTATGCTAAGTTTCACCCTATAATAAATTACTTTTGAGCATAATTTTTAAATCTCAGACATACTCTAATAGTTGCATTATTTATTATGGTTACCATTAACAAATGGTTTATTAACATTATTGCAGGTTAAAAGCAATTTTTGGCTAAAATGTCTTTATATTTGCCTAGTTATCTGTTATACTTAGTTTTCTTTTAATCTTGGATCTTAAAATAATTCTTCACATTCAATTTGCAAAGACGACAATCGCTTGTCGATGGGTAAATTACATAGCAGATTTTAGATAGAAATTTTCTGTTATTATTAAATAGTATTATCTACTGAACTAAAGTATGAGTTCATTTGAAAAGTTTAAAAACCTTTTTGTTTTTACCTTTTCCTAGCTAGCTTTTTCTTCTTTTGAAAAAGGTTAATAAAATACCAACCTCGTGTATACTAAAAACCAAAGTGAAACTGCAGACATTTTAATTTTAGCTTTAAAAAATGTTTATTTTTCACACATGTGCTTGAATTCTAGAAGCACTTATATCAGAGTAAAATTAATAAAAACAATAACTTTATTCTCTCTTTAACGTTTTTATATATTTAATTTTTGCCCAATTAATCTACTCAATTTTAGGTTTTTCCGACATTCAGAGAAGAGTTTTATTTTTAATTGTATAAGATCATTTTGGTTACATGGTTAGCACAAAGAGGTATTTGCCAATTTTGTATATACATATTTATTTAATAATACATATATGCTTTTGAATAGCCTATTATTTAAATAATGCTTGTGTTCTGATTATATAAATAATATGTATTTATTATCAGAAATTCAGATAATGAAGAATGAAGATATTAAACTACTCATATTTGCCTTCTTTTTTGTGTGTTTTGTGCTCTTTTTTGAAGCCCACAATATGACATCAATTCCCTTTATCTCTGTATACAAGCACACAACATATGTTATGTAGTTTTACACTTTGCTTTTTTACTTAACCTAATACTTTCTGATTTCAAGGTGATTTTTTTCTACAGTGAAAAATTCCTTCTTTTTATGGAGAATACCCAAGAACTACTGGAAAAATAAAAAAGCATAGTAAGAGAGAGTAATAACTTGCTGGGAAATATTATATTATACTGACCTTTCCCATTCAATAAGGTTAATTTTTATTGTTATTTGGATTGTAAAGAGGTTATGACTAAAACTAAATATTACGTTATTAAGCCATAAAAACATAAAAACAACAAAATAATGTGTTTAACCAAAATCATACAGTAGCTAGCTTGCCTAGGAGAAGTTACAATATATGCCTTTAGAAAAACAAACATTTTAAAATTCACAGATGCTGCAAAGCCCTGGTCAAACATAAATTACAATCAGTTTTTATGTAACAGTAAAAACTCCAAAGGACTCTTACCCACTCTCAACATGTATCACAGATACAATTTCTCTTTCTGCTCATAAAATGCAAACCACATTTACTTCTATTTCTGTGTATATTTTAAAATAAATTACCCCAGAAAACAATATGTTGGTTACACTATGTTCAACTGCAACCCAACAGAGAAAGCAAAAGCGTTTATCTCCTTGGACGAGCTGTAAGCATATTTGGTGAGAATTTTGGAATGCTTATAGAATTTGAATGCAGCATCCGCTTATTTGCAAAAGTGTAAGCTACCTATAATTATCAGATCACTCAATACGTTTAGTAAATGATATCCCACTTTTATTATAGCAATTCGCCTTTTCTTGTCTGTGTTTAGTACTATCAAATACAGAAAGAGTTCTTTACTTACCATTCTGGGAAAGATGGAATGTATCATCGTGCCATAAATATCCTAGAATGGGAAGAAAATATTATTATTTATTATGTCTTCATCCACAGGGATCCTAACTGCCAAATGTAATGCATCAGGAGCAAAACAAAAATGAAATAAATCTATTGCAGAAAACACAAATCAGCGTTCTAAGAATTCTTAAACATGTATGACATGACTTTGGACATAGCTACCTTAGGATTAAGCATTTGTTCTCATCAGTACTTTTAAATACAGGAATAAAATACTTTCCACAAAAGAAATATTGTAGGATTAAGAGAATATCATCAATATATATTTTTTTCACTCTGCCCTTCAGCTCATTTGAAATTTTCATTGACACAGATGGGAAAGCAATACCTAAAACTCTTTAAGGGAAAATGAGGGGGCATTCCACTTTCCTGAAGCCAACGTTAATGGTCATTACATCCATTTGATGCAAAATAAATTTCCTGTCTGGAATCTGGAAGTGAAAATCAGCTATAAAAACTGAAAAAAAAATTAGGAGTCAAAGCTCCCATTTGTTCATAATAAAGAGCTATTCATTTTCTTGTTGCTTTGTGGAGATTAACTATAAGGTTTTCATTCATCACATGATAAGAACTAGAACAAAATTGTATTTTGGAAAGGTATTTGTTCTTGAACTTACTGTATTCTCTTTTTTTTTTTTGAGTTGGAGTCTCAGTCTGTCGCCCAGACTGGAGTGCAGTGGCTGCTCCCGGCCACCGCAGCCTCGACCTGCTGGGCCCCGGCGATCCTTCCGCCTCAGCCTTCCGAGTAGCCGGAACTACAGGCGCGCGCCACCACGCCTGGCTGGTTTTTTTGATTTATGGTAGAGATGAGGTCTCGCCAAGTTGCCCAGGCGGGTCTCGAACCCGCGGGCTCAGGCAATCCACTCACCTCGGCCTCCCAAGGCGCAGGATTACAGGCTGAGCCACCGAGCCCGGTAACTGTAATCCCTAAAGTTTCAAATTCACATTTACTTTCATTTTTAATATTTAGTACAAAGTAATCCTTCTCTGTGTCAATCATTCTAATATAAAGGAACATGTCAGGGCGTGAGAAAATGTGCTCTTCCCACCTCTTGATAATTAATGTGAAGTGTTGGTCATTTTCTGTTCCTTTATGTCTGTTAAGAATAATAAATCTAATTTGGAGAAAAATACGCTGAGTTTAAATCCCTCTCTCTGTCAAAACTATTTAATGACTAAGGAAATTTGAATAGATAACATACGCATGAAGAGAATTTGCTTGGATTTTCCAGATAATGATATTTCAGACCCTTAATTATTTTTTTCTAGTGAAGCAATTTAGAATAAAAATTATGTGTTAATATATATTTGGTAGCCGGGTGTGGTGGCACGCGCCTGTAGTTCCAGCTGCTTGGAAGACTGAGATGGAAGGATCTCCGGAGCCCAGCAGGTCAAGACGGCGGTGGCCGTGAGTGTGCCACTGCACTCCGGCCTGGGCGACAGAGTGAGAGACTCCAACTCAAAGAAGAAGAAGAATATATATATATATTTGAAATAATTATTCCCCAAAAGATAATATTTCTGCAAATGAAAGCTAACCCAAAATTTCAAACCACAAACACTAATGTTCCCAAATTTTAAAAAAATATTTTGCTGAAGAATAAAATTAGGATGTGAAGTGTGCCCTACTTAAATTTTTACATAGAAAATATTTCTTTTTTTTTTTTTTTTTGAGTCGGAGTCTCACCCTGTCGCCCAGACTGGAGTGCAGTGGCCGCTCCTGGCCACCGCAGCCTCGACCTGCTGGGCTCCGGCGATCCTCCCGCCTCAGCCTTCCAAGTAGCTGGAACTACAGGTGCGTGCTACCATGCCCGGCTAATTTTTTGATTTATTGTAGAGATGAGGTCTCGCCAAGTTGCCCAGGCGGGTCTCGAACCCGTGGGCTCAGGCAAGCCACTCACCTCAGCCTCCCAAAGCACGGGATTACAGGCTGAGCCACCAAGCCCAGCACCAATAACATTTTTATGTTAGATTTTTATCTCTCTTACTAATTGCTCTCCTTATTTTTAGAATTCTAGTTAAAATCTACTTCAGGGGGACCCAAACTTTACCTGTGCAATGACCACTTATATACCTAATCCTGAATTGTACCCTACATCTTTAAAATAAAATAAAATTTTAAAAAAAGAATCTTCTTCAACTACTCTGGTAGCCATAGGACACATCATCCATCTACTTAATCTAAGCTCTCAGTAAGTTGTTCATAATAAAATATATTTTCTCCCAATTTTATATTGCTTGTCACAATTATACAAATGTGTTGCTTTTTACAGGAATTAGCGAGGTGATTTCCTCATTGTATTGTTTTTTTCAACCCTTATATAAGAATTTTATCTTAGGTGGCGGCACATAACATCAATAAGGGTACCTCATCTCAAACCAGGCAAACTGGGGATCAAAGCAAGGCCCAAACTTTACCTGTACAATGTCTACTTGTACACCTAATCCTGAATTGTACCCCACATCTTTAAAATAAAAACAAAATAAAACTTACTGGTTTAAAAAAAAAAGAATTTTATCTTTGAATCCTAACCTGGATAATTTACTTATTTCTTTAGTTCCTTAACTTGCTCTATTTCCAATAGGTTTTTCATTAAAAAAAAAAAAAAGAAATATATATATATTTGCTTCTTCCCTGCCTGCTGGTGTTTCAGCAGCCCCATATAAAGTCAGTCATATTAGCCAATGAATGTTATATGCTGTTTCAGCATCGATCCTACTCCACCCCGGAGAGGTTATATTTCATAAATGACGTGATTTGTGTACATAGCGTTGGGGGATGAGAAGGTAGGGAGAAGAGAGAAAAACTGTATGTACATATTCATATAAGGAATTGGGCTTCCTATGGGTTGAAACACTATATAGACACACTATTGTTAGTAAAATTGAAGACCTTGCTAAACTGGAAAACCAGAGGTAAGAAAGACTTTTTGTTTTTAAATATGGAAACATAAGGAGCCATAACTGAAAATAAAGTGGGGTTCCTGGATAGTCAGTCGCCTGTGTTTTTGGTTGGTAAAAGTCAATGGAATCCTTTCATAGCAAGCAAAAGTTGGCCACAGGGGCAGCTGACATTGGAAACACAGCACAGAGCTCATGTTTTGTGGAGCTTATTGACTGCTTCCCAAACAGAAGAAATAAACAGAGGACTGAGTTTTTAATTTTAGAATCTATTTGCACCCTATTAAATTAGAGAACCCAAATGACGTCTGCCCAGAGGAACTTCTGGCTGCACCAGTACTTTCCTTCTAGCTTGACAAAAGATGATTCAGTTCTAAGTGGGCACATACAACCCCCTTGTCCAGAAGTACCAGTCACTGGGATTAAAGATAAAACTAATGATGCTCTCTTTGTATTCAATAATATAACACCTCTGAGTTTCAATTCAATATTAAGAGGTTTGTGCCAAAAACAAGTTGTGTATTGAAAGTCATTAACCATCAGGTTTGCTAAACTGTGGCTTGAATTGGAAGCCCTGCATTTTCCCCCTCGTGAGATCAGTTGACTCTTTATTTTGAAAGTTGTTTTCAACACTTATAGAACATTTCCCATATGTATTATCTCTAGTGTAGATATTTTGTTAATTTATTTTTTTCTTGTCATCTCTTATTAGAATGAGAGTACTAATAGAGTAAATTGCTTGTATGGATTTACAGGGAATAAGATAGTGCCTATACTTAGTACTTAAAGAATAAGTGCTTTTATAAAAGAGCAGAGTGGTACATAGACACACACCTATGAAAGCTGGAGTGCTTGACTTCAGAATGATGAATTTTTACCACAGTTTTGCACAGAATTGTGGTATGCCCTCAAATCAATGAATTATCAATATAAAGGTATAAGCTGATATCTGTGAAGCATCAGGAGGCAATCAGTTATGAATGTTTTTCTTCTTCTCAAAGTGGTTAAAGTAGCAGAAGGTTTCATGCAGTTTTATATATCTGAAAGCTTCTAGATCATTTGAACACAGCATTAAATATGTGGCTTACTCTAACCAAAAATAAATCTTTGTCAGAAGACAGCTAGTAATTCTTGGATTTTTAAAAATAAGTGTTTCTAATGATGTAATGTTAAAATAGAATAATGTTGATTATCACTATCATTTTCTACTTAAGTGATAACTTAAGAGTTTAAAAGCAAATTTTAAAAGACTCTTTTATGGACATCTTAGTGAGGTTCTGTATAATTCAGTAAAGTAATCTTATTATTCTTTAAAATAGTAATCCATAAGCCTTTCTCCTTCCCAAAATTGAAACTGATGAAGAAATTATGCTTATATTGTTTACTAGTGTTCTCATGTTTTATTTGTGAGGCTAACTCCCCGTTTAAATGCAAATAAATTCCAAGACTCAAATGCAACAGTTCACAATTTGGTATGTTTACCACAAAGACTATTTGATATAGATATAGATATAGATATACACACACATATACACAAATACATACACACACATACACATGCATATATATATACATACATACTATCAAAAACATAAACAACAAATGAAAGAATAGACAAATTGGACTTAATTAAAATTAAATTTTGTGCACCAAAAACATTATCAAGAAAGTGAAAACACAAGTTACAGAATAAAAGTATTGGCAAATCATATATCTGCTAAAGGTCTAGTAACCAGCCTATATAAAGAATCTTGCAACTCAACAATCAAAAGACAATCCAATTAAAATATGAGCAAAAAACTTGAATAGACATTTTTCCAAAGAAGATATATGAATGGCCAATGAGCAATGAAAAGGTGGTCAGCATCACTGGTCACTAGGAAAATGAAAATCAAAACTACAATATGGTACCACTCCATACCCATTAGGATGGCTATGTTTAGAAAAACGAAAAAAGTAGCAAGGTTAGCAAGGATGTGAGAAATTGGAACCTTCATGCATTTCTAGTGAGAATATAAAATGGTACAGCTGTTTGAGAAAATCTTTTGATAATTCCTCAAAAAGTAGATACAGAATTGCCATATAATCTATAAATTTCTTAGGTATAAGCCCTAAATAATTGAATGTAGGTGCTCAAACAAATGCATGAACATGCATCTTCATAGCACTATCAAAATAGTCAAAAGATCAAAACAGCCTAAAATCTATTATATATAATGTGTGTGTATATATTTATTGCATGTGTGTATATATAATGTGTGTATATATTTATTATATATATACACATACATGTATAAAATTTCTTCTTTAATGTGTGATTTATATATATAAATGTATATATACATATATACATGCATATATATATATATATATAAAATGGGATATTATTTAGCCACAAAAAGTAATGAATTGCTGATACATGCTACAGTGTGGATGAATCTTGAAAACGTGTGTTAAGTGAAAGAAGTCAGATATAAAAGACTGCATGTTGTACAATTCCATTTATGAGCACTATCCAAAACAGATAAATTCATAGACAGAGAGAATGTTGGCGGTTGCCAAGAGCTGAAATTAAAGGGGAGTATGCAGAATTGGTTGAATATGTGCAGTTTTATTTCAGAGTAACAGAAATGTTCTAGAACTAGATACAGGTGGTGGCTTCACAACTTTGCGATGTCCTAAATGTTACTGGATTGTTCATTTTAAAATGGTGGATTTTATGTTATAAGACTTTCAACTCAAAATTGAAAACTTGGTAACCTCAGAAAAATTTAGTTTTAAAATATTAATTGGAAAGAGCATTTCCGCTTTAATATTTGCTCTGATAAAACAGCTCTGTTAGGTATTTCCTCATCTAACAGGGCAGAAAACAGACATTCCAAGTTGACAAAAATTGCACTTGCATATGTGTTTTATTATTAGAAAAAATATGAGACAAAGACATGAATTTAGGTTTTGTGTTCAAACTTAATTTTTTAAAGACTATAAAAATAAGTAGTATCTTGTATCTCAGTATCCTCAGCTGTAAAACAGGAATAAAATTATCTATTCTATCCACTCCACAAGGTTCATAAAATGATTAAGTAAAACTAATTTACTAAATTAGAGTGCTTTTAGAACTCTAAAATACCATATAAATTAAAGGTATTAACGTATTCTGTAATATGATTAAACAACAAGTTTTGGGATGACTTTCAGAACCAAAAATTTTAGAAAAAGGTGGCATCTGATCAAAATTAAATTCATCTTTAAAAATATTTATTGAGTGACACCATATATCAGACATTTGAAATATGGTAAACAAAACAGACAGGATATCCTGCCTTTGAGGAGTTTACAGTCTTGCACAGAAATGTTTCAGAGGATATATGTCTAGAGTGTGGGCATAAGTTGAAATACCTCATAACATATAGAGAGCAGAATTATGCTAAATCCTACATGTATTGTTTCTTCTCCTCACTCCTTTTACATATAAACCCTAAATAATGACATGGCTACAAAGAGACAGGGTACATAGTTAAAAAGGCTACTCATGAATCAGTTTAATATCAAGATTAGCAGCCCTAGTTATCTAATACCCTGTCAGTTTCGCTCAAAATTTTCTTCAGAGGCCTAGCATTTCTGCCAGTGTAAAGTACTGAGGAGCAAGAAGAGGCTGCTTTAAAAAAATGGAAACTTGGATTCAAGTTAAAAAGACAAAACCACAGCTCATTCACAGCAAGTGGAGTATATATGTCTATATTGTCAAAGGAAAATTGTCAAAGGAAGAGATAAAATGAGAGTCTAAGCTTCAAAATCTCTAGGTCCATTTTGTTTAACTAAATTGACTCATAAGAAGTCATTTTTTAGTCAAGAATTATGTGGAAATTGCTTTACATTTGCTTTGTATTTGCATAATATGAGATTATTTGAGCCTCCTGGTAGAGGGCCGATAAAAGAGATTAATGTTATAACAAAAAGTAAAGACTAAAATAGCAAATGGCTGAAGTTGAAGGCCTTGGGGAAAAAGATGCATTCTGAGAAGTCCCAGTGATGGAGTGCCTAAAGGACTATTATATAATAGGAACGTACCGATCACTTTTCAATCATTTCTGTTTTAATTTAAGTGCTTTCCAATGCCTTAGACTAAAATAAGCTCTCTTGTGTGCACAAATGCTTGAGTTTTAGAAAACTCAAGTATAATGATGTTATTCTATATCTGTATTGGTATTGTGCAAAGAGAATAGTCCTAAGAAGTAATTCTCAGCATTCGTTAGAACCAGGAGCTGGAATGTAGTCTTACCATAAAAAATTAGACCCCAGGAATGCATAATAATCTAAGTGAAAACTCTAAAACATTGCCTCCCATTTTACACATGCAGAAAATAGGTTTGTGAGCTCAAGCCAAGTTTATTCAACTCTTATGTAGTATTTAGTGGATGGCTTCAATTATCAGATGTTGGGGTTTTTTTGTTTGTTTTTTGTTTTTTCATTTCAATGGAAGAGACTTCCTAAATCAACAAGCAGAGGTATAGAGGTAAAAAGCATTCTGGAAATTGTAGAGATCAACAGGCACTTTAGTGTTGTTAGACTGTAAATTCTGAGGCCAGAATAACAAGTAATGAAGCTGATTGGAGAGGAGAACCCATCTCATGGAGATGGAAGGCTGTTTATGACTAGAAAAGGAGCTTGGTCCACCCCATAGGCAAAAGAGAGCCATAGATTTTTAGGAGGAAACTGATAGACCAAATTATAACTCAGTAAAACCACCTGGCTTTGTGGATGACATGACTACAAAGCGATAGGGTGCATAGTTAAAAAGGCTACTCATGAATCAGTTTAATATCAAGATTAGCAGTCCTCTAGTTATCTAATACCCTACCAGTTTCATTCAAAATTTTCTTCAGAAGCCTAGCATTTCTGCCAGTGTAAAGTACTGAGGAGCAAGAAACAGCTGCCTAGAAAAATGGAAACTCGGATTCAAGTTAAAAAGACAAAACCACAGAAGGATGACTTTGGTATTTTCTTTTAACTAGTGAAAACATCAGAAGTTGCTAATACCCACAGTTTTTCCAGGAAGAAAGAATTGCTTTGCATGGGGGTTTCTTGCCAAAGTTTTCTCCTTTCCACCCCCACTTTTTAAAGAAGAGTCTTTGGAGCAGCCTATACTCTATATATTCAGTATTTGAATAATTACTTGTTTTGGTTTCCAAATTTTTATAGAAAGTGAATTTTATCTGTAAAAAAACATGTTGCAAGATGACATTCGAGAAAGCCAGAAAATAAGATGGGAAAATTCAAAAGATAGAAAGAACTTTTAAACTGTAATAACCAGAAAAAAAGAAATCATGGATAAATAAGAATATCATGAACAAAATTAAACACAGGTAGAGTTTAAATTAATTTTTAAAATTCTCTGTGCAAAACAAAACTTTTCAATCATGCTGTAAGACATAAGAGAAACAAGAAGAAATGGCCACTAGCTAAAGATCAAAAAGAAGGCAGATCTGTTCAAACACTAATAGCTTTCAATTTTTTCTATCTAAGTAGATGGAAAAAGTGATTAGGATAATATCATAGCCCAAAAAAAGATAAAAATTGCTCAGATGAATGAACCATTTTAAATTAGTTCAAGTGTATGGCCACGGAAAGGAATACTTTTTTATGGAACTGAAAGAATATTCAAAGTTGATCATGAAACCATCATCTGTAATTTTCGTGCACTTGTATCAATTTTAAATGGTTTTAACTTCAAGAAATAGAACATTTGAATAATGGCAGCTTACAAAATAAAGGCTTTTAAAAACTTTGGAGATAGGAAGTTGAGTCATGATGCCATAAAGCAACAAATTATCAAAGTCCTGGATTCTTACCATTTTACCATTTTGCCATCCTCAGTATATTAGCTTCACTTGGTCACATAATGAAAATCATAGCTCCAAGCTATTTTGTCTTCACACAGCTTTGTTCAAGGAAAGAAAGTATCTATCATGCTATCTCTTTTTTTAGCCATAGAACAAAATTCTTGCCAGAACAAGCCTGCTCCCAAACAGATGTCTCTCCTTAAATATCCTTTTTCATAATTGGATCACCTTCCTACCCCTATCAAGTCTGTGGCAGAGTAAAATGTTGTAACTGGTTAGATGTTCACCTTTTATCCCTTGGGGAGTTAGACTTATTTTCCCTAAGCATTTTAGCCCCTAAAAAAAATCAGTGTCCTAAAGCCAATAAAGAAGTACTATTGAATAGGTTTAACAGCATTGTTTGGCAGACTATTCATGAAAGATAGGCCATCAGAAGACAAAGGTAAACGGTATATATTTTTATACCACATGTTCTCACTCAAGTGGGAGCTAAGTTATGGGTCTGCAAAGGCCTATAGAAAGATATCATGGACAGTAGAGACTCAGAAGAGGGAGGGTAGAAAGGTAGGGAAGAATGAAAATCACAAGTCAGTACAACGTGCACTAGTGGGGATAACGGGTACACTTAAAGCCCAGACGTCTTCACCACTATACAATGCATCTGTGTAATCAAAAACCATGTGTATTCCTAAAGTTGTTGAAATAAAATTTTTAAAAAGTGAATTTTAAAATTACTTTTAAATATTTTATTATGAAACACGTAAACATATTAAAAAGTAAAGGGAATAAATTAATGGTCACCCCTTCCAGTATCAATCTATCAGCTGTGATAATTTTCAATATTTTGCCAATCTTTTTTCAACTATACACTCACCCTTTTTGATGGGACTATTTAAAAGAAATTCAAAAATAATAACATTCTATCCTTAAGTATTTTGTTTCCTTATACTCTAACAGATAAATATATTCAAAAGTCTAATGATACTTTCATCTCATCAAAATCATATGTTAAAAATACATAAATGTAACTTAATCCTTGCATGAAATTTCCTAATGGTCACAAAATATCTTCACATTTTTATTTTAAAGTAATCTTAGGCTAGGCCCAGTGGCTCATGCCTGTAATCCCAGCACTTTGGGAGACCAAGGCGAGAGGATTGCCTGATCCGAGCCCAGGACTTCAAGATCAGTCTGGGAAACATGGCAAGATAGAATCAGTCAAAAAATTAGCCAGGCATGGTGGCACATGTCTGTAGTACCAACTACTTGGAAGGGTGAGGCACAAAAATCAACTAAACTCAGCAGGTCAAGACTGTGGTAGCTGTGATCATGTCACTGCAGTCCTCCTGAGTAACAGAGTGAGACTCCAACTCATAAAATAAAATAATCTTAGTTTTACAAAAAAACTGCAAAAATAGAAGGTCCCGTGTGTTCTTTAGCCAGCTTCTCCTAATATTGATATCATATATAACTGTGGTGCAATTATAAAAACTAAGAAATTAATATTGACAAAATCTATTAACTGAATGCTAGACTTCATTTCGATTTTCCCCAATTTTTCCACCAATGTCCATTTTCTTTTCCAGGATCCAGTCCAGCATATTACACTGCATTTCGTTATCATGTCTCCTTAGTCTCCTTCTATCTGTCACAGTAGTATAAAATTTCCTTGTGCCTTCTTAGAGTGAAAAACAGATTTTCTACAGAGGACAGTAAAATTTGGTAGATTGTTTCAACAGCCCTACAATAAGATTATCATTTTAACTTGTTGCAATTATTCACTCATGCATTTTTATTCATTCAATAAGTATTTATTGAACATAGAGTACCTGTTATGTATTGGGGATACAACAACAAATGACAAAATTCCTTGCCCTTCTGGAACTTACATTCTAATATAGTTAGCAGTAAAACTCTAAAGTAAAAAATAAATATTTGATTATTTAGGACAGCAAGCAATCAAAATACCAAGAATATATCTTTCTATAGCATAAGGATTTTTCAAGAGAAGAATCCCTGTATAACTGGAAAGGCAGAAATTAGTAAGGATCAAAGAGCTGGCTGAATTTCTTGTGGTCTACAGAAGAAATAAGGAAACTTCTTGGGAATTTGTCCTAATCTGTGAAATGGCCTCTGTGTTTAAATTAGGAAAAGGACCTTCCTTGGTTACTACAAAACACAGTTTATAGTTTCCAGTGCCAAAACTCCAACCTTTAAATCCCAGAGCAATTTCCTTTTTTTGTTTTGTTTTGTTTTGTTGTTTAGGTTGGAGTGTATTGGCACCCTCACAGCCACTGCAACCTCTACCTGCTGTGCTCAGGAGATCCTTCTGCCTCAGCCTTCCAAGTAGCTGGAACCACAGGCAATGTGCCACCATGCCTGGCTAACTTTTTTATTTATTATACAGATGAGTTCTTGCTAAGTTGCCCAGGCTGGTCTCGAACCCCCTGAACTCAGGCAATTCTCTCGCCTCCGCCTCTCAAAGTGCTGGGATTACAGGCTTAAGCCACTTCACCCAGCTTCCTCTTTTTATTTTAATCAATAACTTAGATGAGGTAGATGGTGCTACTGTTCAATAATAGCTGGTGTCTCTTCTTGGGAAAATATTATATTTCCTTGCCTCCTTGAAAATAAACTTGGTCAGTGCATTTGGCTAATGAAATGTGAACAGAAGTGACATGAGCCACTTGTACATCAAAGAGTGAAAAGCCAGAGTATTTCTTATTTCTCCCACATTCTCTTTTTCTCAAAATCAGCAACTATGTTCCATACACTGCTCCTCCAGCTTGGATCACAGTGATGTGGAAGAATGGGTGTGTCTCTCCATTTACTTAGATCGTTAATTTCCCCCAGTAATATTTTGTGTAGTTTCAATGTGCAGGTAATAAATAGGCTTATATGTATTGTATTAACCTTTTGTAGAGCCATTAAGTTGTTTTTGTTTTTTTTTTTTTTAACATAGAAGGTGACTCCTGTGAATAAAGACAGTTTTTAGTTCTTCCCTTCCAAACATGGTGTCTTCTAGATCCTTTTTTTTCCTTATTTTATTCCAGAACCTACCGTCCAATGTCTATGAATGTGGTGAGAGCAGACATTATTGCCTTGCGCCTGACCATAGGGAAAATAATGCATTTTTTTAAACCAAATTTTTTCTGGATTTCTGGATTTTTATTTCCAACTAAATCTGTTTTGGCTTCTTGTGTTTTTAAGCTTTGCTATTAGATGAATACACATTTAGGATATCTATATTATCTTCATCAGTTGACCCCTTTATCAGTATGAAAAGTTTCTTTCACATCATATGAGTTCTAATATTACTTGTTCAAAGTTTACTTTATCTGGTATCAATGTAGTCATTTTAGCTATCCTTTAATATGTGTTTATAAGCATCTCATTTTATATCTTTTTATCTTTAATATATTTGTGAATTTATACTTAAAGTGAGATTCTTGTATAGAGTTAAAATTTACTTTTACACCCAAACCAACAATAAATAATGTAGGGCATTGCAGACTGCAGGTTATACCCCACCTCCAATCTGTATTCCCCCCTCCACAGTGAATTAGTAAAGGTTGGGAAACAGGTTCTCTAAACAGTTAGCCATACGTAGTAATAGAGATTTAGCCAGACAAGTGGCCATTCAGATAAAAGTGACATCATCCAGCTGCCCATGAAGCTAGTGTTGGCCATGTTGTTCTGGCTCATTGATGCTAAGTGGGATAGAGGCTCAGCTCCTCGCTGAACCCCATTAATTCTAGAGACGTGGGAGCAGCCTGCTTTCCACCACCTCGTTCCATCTCCTCCATAGTCAGGCAGAGGTGCAGGCTGACCCTACCTGGGCAGAGGTGAGGTAGTAGTGGCAAGGGCTAAAAGCACTATGGGATTCTGTTCTGTAAGAAATGGAAACCAGTTCCCCCTGCTCAGCCCCCTTGTCAGTAGCCCAGCACCTCCCGCTTCAGCCAGTTGGGGATGGGAGGTTAGTTTCCTGCTTGGTCCTTCCAACTCCCAGGCTGGGGAATCAGAGCATCACTTGCTTGTGTGAAGCAGCTGTGGGGTAGAAGATCAGCTTTCCCCTCCACTCGCTGAAACCATGGCTGCGGGGAGTTCGTTCTGTTAGTATTCTGCTAGACTAGGGAAGCTAGTTCCCAAAATATGTTCTATTGTCAGTCCACAATTTTTCCGGTCCTTTAGGAACAGATTTTTTCTTAGAACTTTTTAAAAAATGAGTGTCTCTGGGTGATTCTGGGTTGGAGGCTTCTGCAACACCCTGACTGGGATGTATGAAGTAATATGGACATCCAGGGAACTCACCTCCACCTAGTTCCTCAAGTCCTGGAATTCCTAGGTAACCTGCTTGTCTCTTTCCACTTTTCAGACCACTTACACCTCATTTCTGAGTTATATCTAGGGATTTTAGTTGCAAGCAGCAGAACCTGGAGAAATGGGGCTATCCTATGTTGGCAGAACTGGAAACATTATTTTTCAAAAGAGCAAAATCTTAACAAAGCATTCCAACACTTTTGCCTGTGTGGTACTGAATAACAGCCCCCAGTGATGCTCACCTCCTAATCTCAAATCTTTGGAACCTGTGAACATGTTACCTACAGCAGAAATTGATAATAATATACTTACTATGTTTGCAGGATTCTTTTATAATAGTTTCTTATTTGAGTTCTACGCCTTAGGTTGTTTTCAATATGTGTCTCTATGTAAAATCTTCTGAGATTTTGTATACTTGAGAATATTTTTACTATATTTCCACATTTTGGGTTTAATTTTCTCAATGAAAAAGCTCTAAGTTTTTTTTTATTTTTTCAACAGTTAAAAAACATTACCCCTTTTATATTTTGTGTCCAGTATGCCTAGGTGTTATAATGCCTGATATCCATCTGAAACTTTTCTTTTTGTATGTCTTCTCCTTGTCTCTGGAAATATTTAGAATTTTCCCTTTGACCTTGATATTTTCAAAATTCACTATACTAGATGTGAATTTTCCTTTCTCTGTTTTGTACTTCCTAAATAGTTGTAATCTCGGGCCTTTTTTTTTTTTTCAATTCTGAGAAATTTTTGTTAGTTGTTTATTTAAATATTTCCTCTTTTCTAGTTTTATTTTCCTCTCTTTCTGTGGCTTCTGTATGACTTCATATATTTCTATTTCTGGTCTCACTATCTCTTAGCATTTCTTTTATGTTTTCTATAACTTTAGATTGTTTCTTGTTTCTGAGAGAGTTTCCTAATTAGATCTCTCCATTCATTCTTCAGATATAGCCATCCAAGCGTTGGTATGCAGGGATACATGTATTTCCTGGCTATCCTATGTCAGATCATTATCTTTAACCCCCAATACCTGTTTCATGATTCTTATTTGCTTTCCACGTCTGTCCTAACTCCAACATAACTCACCTACATCATGAACATTTTTAAATTTTATGCTTTATTGTTCTATTAATCCTGATTTCCTCTTCTTATATAACAGCTTGTTGACTTTTCACATGATATATCCAGCTATTCCAAATATCTAAACATTTCTTTGAACAATTGTTTCTTACAAAATTTATATATCTATCCTCTATCCTTTTCTCTTCAACATCTTTATAGAAAAATCTAGTTGAAGGTTGGTTATCAGTGAATTTTTGTATTCTTTCTTCATTCATAGATATTTTTTATTCACTCTTCATTTGCAGCCTTTGAGCTATCTGTTTAAGCTCATCTGTTTACTTTAAGACACGTTAGTTTATTATTCTATCCTCACACAAATTTAATTGTCTGTACACATTCTACCATAGAAGAGTTTTGCTAAAAAATGACTATAAGACAGGAAGTGTGATGGCATTCTCTTAACTATTTTAACTTTTATTTGTAGTTATTTTCAATGGCGTTCCTGAAAATATATTTTTCTTGCAAAGAATTACTCTTAATGCTCATTGCCATCTCTCTTAAAATAAAATATTTTACTTTTTATCTGTTTCATTAGATGAAGAATATAATAACTTACATGAATGTAAAACATAACATTCAATACATTGTATTCATTATTGAAATTTTTGTGTTAGCTATGATTGCATTACTCTTAGGAGTTCAATTATGCTTTATTTAGGCTATTACCTTATAATTAAATATTCTCAATACAGACAAATTTAAATTCTTATTTTTCAGTTAATACTTTAAAAATTTTATTTCTTCTGTATCAGGAAATTGAAACGAGGAAAAAAAATAATTTTCTCCAACATTGATTGAACTATCAAGTCTTCTCAGTTTGACACTTTTTTTTTTTTTTTTTTTCCAGTCAGGCTCTCATTCTGTTGCCAGGTTGGAGTGCAGTGACATGATTGCTGCTCACCACAGCCTCAACTCCTGGCCTCAAGCGATCCTCCTGCTTCAGCCCCACAAGTAACTGGTACTATGGGTGCACACCACACAGCTAACTTTATTTTTTGTAGAGATGAAGTCTCACTATATTGCCCAGGCTGGTCTCAAACTCATAAACTCAAGCATTCCTCTGCCTCAGCCTCCCAAAGGGCTAGAATAACAGTCGAGAACCATAGCACCCAGCTCATTTGACACTCTTTAACAAAGTTAAACAAGTAATTTAATTCTTATATAGGAATAAATGGAAATGATAGCCAGCATACCCAGTATACATTTATCTTTAGGTATCTGAGGAAGACTCAGAAGGACTTGAACATATCTGCTAAACTCTGCCTCAGAAATAAGTACAAAGGCAGCACTTCCTTGTCTATTATGGTGACTTATAAATTACATATGAGTGTTTCTCACATCCATTCATCATTTTAAAAATTTCTATTTTCTTTATTTTTAAAGAAAAGAATTATCAAATCTTTTCCCCTTGTTTTTTTCCTGAACTTTTCCATTTCTCCTCTTTCACCCTAGCCCAGGTTTTCACATCTATATCTGTTTCTGCTTTCCAGTAGAGTGCTCCAACCAGTGAGCAAAGGCTGCCAGTAAGCAAAGATTTACTCAACATGTGAGGACGTGGCGGAGTATTTGGCTGGTGCACACCCAGCCTAGCTTTCTCTGGCACTGCTACACTGAAGACTACTGTCAAACAGAACATCATATTGACCAAAGGAGCTGGGGACGAGCCATTAGAACCAGCGGAAATTATCTGTGGGTTGGTCTATTTTTTTTTTCTTTTTACTGTGAAGGAATATTCCTTCTCTCCTTTCAGAATTGTTATAATTCTACAATTGACATAAGGAAAATGTTTAAATGATTTAAACAAGATAATGTGTATAAATAAGGAAAGACAATTCAACATATGCAATTAAGTTTATTATTTAGCAATACCTGTTAGCAAAAAGCACATAAAAGATTTCCAATTCATATTCCAATATTTACATTTTTGTAAAATCCTCACATTTATTGTATCACATGAGGAGGTATAGATAAAAAGAAATAATGCATATATAAGAAATAAATGATTTGCCTTGTGATCATATGTAAATAGTTCTTAATATGCATATACTACATATTAGTGTGTAGGCATTCTAATGCATAAATCATAAAATGCACAAGTATTTATGGACAATATCTTAAAAATAAAAATATTTTTGAATGTAAATTACATTAGTAGAGAAATTATTTGTAATGCAATAAGTCTCTTAAAGACTGTAGCAAATTCAAAGTGAATCTTGCATTGCAATTGACCAACATTGCTTTAGATAACCTAGGTGTATTCCACACCAGAATACATGGATTACTACTTCTTTTTTATTTTAAACAGTTAGAAGTTCTGGTGTTTCAGTTGATTGCATTATTTCAGTGAAAGGTATGGTAATAAACTCTCTTCCTATACACAAGTTATACATTACACTTCATCTTTTTGTATCTATCCTACACAAGCCCACAGGGGTGTACCTGATATCAGCTGTACCTGATAGATTTCTTCTTGACATTACAGATAAATAAATCTGTCAGATTCTTAATATTTTCTGCATTTTCATAGTTTTTATTATGCTCATCCTGCTATATTAACTTTATGTCTTTGAGACTCTTAAGCTAATTTGTCAACCAAGAAATGATTCCCATAATTTTTTATTCTTCCAGATCTTGGAATTTTCCAATGCTTTGACACCATGAAAGCACTCAATTTTTGGGTTGTTACCAGCAAAACATTATGACTGACTCTCTGATTTTGTCCTAAGGGTCTAGTTGTCTAGCTAGGTGTCTACAATTAGGCAAGTGTTTCAGTTGAGCATGGACCAAATGAATTGAAGATTATCCCCCAAGCATAGATGGATATTTAAAATAATCTCTATTATAAATCTGTTAACTCTGAGAAAAACCAGATATGTTAGGAGTCCTTTGTCTTTTAGTCATTAATAAAAGATTTCTCTTCTAATTCTCTTCCCCTTTTTATTCTCCATAGTTGTCTTCTGCTCACTTTTTTATCCACAGTATTTTATTTAATCATTTCTGGGTGAAACATTTCCAATGACTTTAGATTATGCAATAAACATAAAATAAAATTTCAGCTAGAATCTGATAATAAACCCTTTTAGAGCAGTCAAGACTAAAGATCTTATCTAAAGTACAATATCAGGTTTTTTATAAATGTGTTAGAAATTCTCCTTATTACATTTTTTGACATTTCAGATAAAGTAGTAAAGGATAGAAGGGCTTAGTCACTTTCTTATAATGTATGATTGCAATACCTTTCTAAGTCTTCATGATTATAGATGACTTAGTCCATGAATGTGAAAAGTTTCAAGGCTTTTTTTGTTTGTTTTGTTGGTTGGTTTCTTTTTCAATTTTTTGTTGTTTTCATAGGCTTTAAATTGGAAAACAAAGTGATATTTTTGAATCTTCTGTGATAATAAAGTTATCAATTAGTAAGAAGTAAAATAATTATACTTACATACTTATTATTCTAACAATAAGTAAAACAATTGATATGTCATTTTACTATTTCGGATATGCCAGAATTTTTATTGACATTTTGAATCTGCTCCATAAGTTTTCAATTTTTTATTTAAAAAATTAATAACAATCATATTTAAAGCAAAAATGTTTTAATTTATTTTCAGATTATTTTAGAGTGTAGTGAATAGAGCTTGAGTTTAAAACAGATTATTTAACATCTTTGCATTTTGTTTTTTCCAATTGTAAAATGATAATATAAACACCTGTTTCATAGAATTTTTGTCTCAAATTAAATACTATATGTAAAAAAAAGACTGTAAATTATATGACATTTATTGACTTTCAAAAATTATCATAAGCCATTTTTAGCAAAATAACAAAAATCGCTTTATAATAATTTTGTAGATTAAACAATATAAAAATGTATGTTAATATTGAATGAGTTTTATGGTAGTCATTGCTTATGGAAAATGAAGATTAAAATTATAATTTAAAAGTTATGTGAGCTGCAAAGTTTTTGCAATTGCATATATTCAGAATTGTGTAAATAATACTAATTACAGCAATTTTCATACATTGCAAATTTGACCTTAGTTAACCTACATGACCAATTCTATTTGAACAATAAACAATAAACTAGAGCTTCATTTAAACTACGCAAAAAGAGTATTTTGACTTATTACTCTTGCTTCACTTTATTACTGGGATAATATTTCTTATGGCCAGGCTTGGTGGCTCAGCCGGTAATCCCAGGATTTTGGAAGGCCGAGGCGAGTGGATTGCCTGATCCCGCAGGTTTGAGACCAGCCTGGGCAACTTGGTGAGACTTCGTCTCTACAATAAATCAAAAATTAGCCAGGTGTGGTAGCACACGCCTGTAGTTCCAGTTACTTGGAAGGCTGAGGTGGAAGGATCACTGGAGCTCACCAGGTTGATGCTGGGATGGCCGTGAGCATGCCTCTGCACTCCAGCCTGAGCGATGGAGAGAGACACCAACCTCCCCCCCAAAAAAAATTCTTATGGTACATTTATTATTATTAAATTAAAATCTTGGCTGAGTGTGGTGGCTTATGCCCTTAATCCCAACACTTTGGGAGGCTGAACTGGGAGTATTGAATAAGCCCAAGTGTTTTAAACCAGCCTAGGCAACATAGCAAGACCTCGTCTCTACAGAAAATAAATAAAAAAATAAATCAGGCATGGTAGCATGCACCTGTAGTCCCAGCTATAACCCAAGCAACAGAGTAAGACCCTGATTCAAAAAATAATAATATTTAAAAGCTTGTCCTCTAAAATCTTGAGAAAATGTTATATAACTATATGATAAAAGAATATAATGAAACGCTAACATAATATTTTGAGTATTGGTTTGTTTAAGTTTTCTATTTCCTAGAAGTGCTTGGTTTATTCCATTTGAATGGTACAATTAACAAAATTAACAAGTCAGTGCACAATTTGATATATTTGCTTTGAAGCCATTTATGCCAGAAGTTTCAAATGGGCCATGGATAATAATAGTCTTAACAACTCAGGTCAGCTCTTGGCAACTTACAAAGTAGCATACATCTCTGTACATCTTTTGTAATTATGACAAATATAAAAGAATATTAAAGCATTTTCAATTCAATATTTTTAGGGGCTAGGAATTAAAACAATCGCCCAACCAGGATCAAAACCAAATGTTTGCTAACAACTCTTTGCTATATTTAATATAATGATGATCTTCTAATAAGTTGCTTAGGTGTTGAATCTTATCTGTCACTTTCTCATTGACTACTTTGTGATTACTGTTAAATAATCTGCCAAAAATGCCAAGTCAAGAAAATGCCCATGTAAAGCCTGAGTAAACCACATAAGAATACCATATTAGTTATCTGTTTGTGCATAACTAATCACTCTAAAACTGTATTGCTTAAAACAACAAAGATCAGTGTTTCTTCTATACAATCAGTGGTGCTCGGAAAATTGGATAGCTACATGCAGAAGAATGAAATCAGATCCATAGTCTCATCATATAAAAAATTAACTCAAGATGTACTAAAAATCTGAATGTAAGGCCTGAAATTATAAAAATCCTAAATGAAAACCTAAATATTGGCTTAGGCAAAGAATTTATGACCAAGTCCTCAAAAGCTGACACAAAAAATAGACAAATGGAACTTCATTAAACAAAAAAGTTTCTGCGTGGCAAAAGTAACAATTAGCAGAATATTACAGGCAACCTACAGAATGAAAAAAAAATTGTAATATTTGCAAACTCTGCATTCAGCAAAGGGTTAATAGCCAGAATCTACAAAGAGCTCAAACAGTTCCACAAGAAAAAAATAACCCCATCAAAATAAGACAAAGGACAGGAATAGATACTTCCCAAAAGAAGACACACAAGCAGTCAACAAACATGAAAAAATGTTCAACGGCACTAATTATCAGAGACATGCATATTAAAACCCCAATGAGATGCCATCTTAAACCAGTCAGAATGGCTATTATTAAAAAGTCAGAAAAGCAAACATTGGTGAGGATAGGGACATTCTCACTGTTGGTGAGAATATAATTTAGTACAAACTTTATGAAAAACAGTATAAAGATGTCTCAAAGAACTAAAAATAGAACTACCATTCACTGATCCAGCAATTCCATGTCTGTGTATCTACCCAATAGAAAATAAATTATTCTATACAGCAAAGACACCTGCACTCTTATGTTTAGCAGCCCTAGATGTTCTGCTGCTCACTCACTGAGATTGACTGCTGGTTCATGGTCGTCCAGTTATCTGAAGATCTAGTGGAATTTTTAAGAGCCTATTTGTTTCTAATGGGAAGGCAGGAGAGCCTCTACTCAACTAAGCACCAGTTTCCCTGAACATGCCCTATTATCCCGCCATAAGTTTGTATCTTTTTCAGTCAAAGAATAATTCTTAAAGATTCTGACATAGGACGTATAAATATTTTTTCACTAATTTACTCTTGGTACCAGAACAAGCAAAAAGGAAGTGTTCTCTTCTCTTTGTATGTAAAGACCAGCTGAAGAGAAAATAATGTATTTCCATTTTTCCTCTCAGAATCAAAAGGCTTTTATTTCCCTTTTCATTTATTCATACTAGGCCAGAATTTTCCATTCTTTCAGAGTTTTCAGACCACTTTTTATTAAAGAAATTTCACAGGGCTCTACATTAAATTGTCTTCACATGTTTTCACCATGATCCAAAAATATGAAACAAGGAAAAGTTAATGAGTCCAAAAGCATATTTAAATCTAAAATGTATTTATTTCAAAAACGACTGAATAAATTGAAGTAACAGTCATATGTATCTCAGTGTAAGATAATTATTCAATAGAAAAAGAATGCTTAGCATATATTTCTTTATTTTTACTGTCCTATTCTCAGCTCAATAAATATTTGTTGAATTAACTGATACATGTATAGCAAAAAACAACCCAAGGGCTGATGCAAAAAGAGAAATTGATTGGACTATAGAAAAGAGAAATTCCAAATGTTTATCTGGTATCAGATTTGCCTAGACCTAGCAGCTCACAAGCAATGTCAGCAGAGTGCATACCTCTCTGTGTATCTGTCAGTTCTGTGATCTGTGCAGAACTTGTCAGGCAGGGCTGCACAATATGGTTCAAGAAGTTCCTGCAGATGGTTCTTAATCTCTACAGAAAAATTAAGAAATAAGTAATTTTTGAAATCATTTCTCAAACTACTTTGCAAAACAGCTAAAAACAAAAGTACAGAATTTTCTTGTGTTTCCATCATGAAACATTTACTTTGACCAGAGAGTTTGAAAATGCTGTTTCAAACCTGAATCACAGTCCACCCTGAGATTCTGGGGGCAGGTTCAGCTCCAAATGAAAACTGTGGGCTAAAACTATAATAAGTAATTCCTCCAAATAAAAGTAAGATGCTCTTATAAGGAGAGAAATTTGTGAATGCAGGTAAACAAAAGCAACAGATTCCACTCTAAGATATTTAATGTTTTGCAGACACTTGTGCTAATTCTGCTATTCTTCAAGGGTCAAAAGCCTAGAGGTTTGGAATCATTGTCTGAGGTCTTGGGTAAATGTTCAGAGACATTAAGACAGTTTTCTCAAGAAAGTTAGTCTCGCTAAGGCATACTACAAGGTGTCTTTGACCACTAATATGCCTGACACTACTGTGATAGGCTCTAAAGATACCACTGATCTGGTTTAACAAAAAGTATGGAAATCATGGTGGCAAAGCCACAACTATAACCAAAGGTAAAAGCATAGGACACTCATTATCACAGCTGTGTTTCTCAAGTGGAACTGACAAAAAGTGACTTTACACTTACTATGGAAATAGAAACATGGGAGACTATTTAGAAAATTTCTTTAAGACTTGAGTAATAAGCCACCAAGCATTAAAGTATATTATAAAGCAAATTAATAAAGCATGTTAGTATTGGCGTATAAATAGATGAATGAATCATAAAATAGACCCAATAATTAAATCAAATATTTATGAAAATTTAGCTCAAATAAGGCAACATTTTCAAATTTATATGGAAAAGAAGGATTATTCAAAAAAAGTTAGGAAAAATGAGTAGTCATTTGGAAAAACATGGTTGGATTTCTTCTTCTCTCAGTCCTTATACCAAAATAAATTTTAGATTGATTTAACATTTGAACATAATAAATAAAGACTTTAAAGTGTTTGAAGAAAACATTGGAGATTTTTTTAAAACATATATTTGGAGATAGAATGGTAATAAGCAAGACAAAATTTAAAAATCATTTTTTAAAAATTTGCTAGAGGTGAAAACATACAAATAAAAAATTTGAAATGAAAAACTGATGGAGAAAAATGTTTTAAATTAACAAGGAAGTGTCCATTTATTAATTAGTTGGAGTAACATAATGGTTAAGAGTTCACATGTATGTTTGCAAACCTTCATAAACACACATAAAGAAGGTTCTCTGTGATTGTAAATGCATACTAAGCTTAGTTGAGTTTATAAAGAAAACTGGGTTCAGGATAATAATAAGACTCACTTTCATCATATATTCTTCTACTTTCTTGTTATTTTTATTGTTACCATGGGTCACATTGCCTTTTCTGTACAAAATACAGTTTATAAAATAAGCATTTGTAACAGGTTGGTCCCAACCATAGTAGAAAAGCTTAATTTGAACTAACTCTTCAGCACATAACAACTATAAAAGCTGAAAAAAGTTATAAAACACATATTTGAAGGTTTTAAAAATCAAGCAATGCCAGCAGTCTTGAAGGGCTATAATCCCTGAGAGAAGGAAAGTGTATAGTGTGCACCTTCATTCTTTCTGGACTTTTCACTAAAGCAATTGTCCAAAACTCAGACAAGATGACTAGAGTACAAGCAGGAAGTGCACGTCTTACTGTGCTGAGAAGATTGGGGTCAGATTTTGGGCCTGCCACACTGACTGGGACTTGAAGGGTATATAGCAAAGGAGGAAGAAGCCTCAGAGAAAGAGTGCAATAGTTAGTCTACAAATCTTCGCTAAATAATTGACTGATTCCTAAATTGTGCACTCACAGAGTAAAACTAAAAAAATCAAAGCAAAACAAAAACAGAAAAACAATCAAACAACAAAAATAGCAACCAAAGAACCGTCACAGACTTCTTAGTATAAATAGCATCTGGAAGGTTGACATGCAAAAGCAGAACTGTCACATATTGTTAGGAAAGAAGGTTTTGTTCAGTCCCTGCCACATGATGGTTTTACTTTGAGTCCCCAAAAGGGCTATGCTCTAATAATAAGAACACAGCTTGGGAATAAGGAGAAAAAGAAAATAACTACCCTTAACAAATCTAATACCAATCTTTAGTAGTAGGAACATGGTGATATACTCATGCTGTTTTCCAAAAGAAAATTTAGCCCGTCTAGAGGAAGATGACATGATTTTTAGAATTGCTATTATTTTCCATCCAATCCAAATATATGAGGCTTACAAAAAAGCCAAAAGAATTTAGAAAAAGAATGACAAAAAATCAAGAAATAAATTAAAAGAGAAATCTACAAGCGAGTTAGATATTTTAAGTACCAGCTGGTTAGCAGTTAGGTAACCAAAAACTAATGAAAAAGAGAAAATGTTAATAACTGCCAAAGAAAGTGACACTGTGTCCAAAGGAACAAGAATAAGACATACTTTAATGACTATTATTACTATGGAAGGCAGAAGACAATGGAATATTTGTAAAGTGACCGAGAAGAAAATAAAATTTATCTAGAATTCTTTATTTTAGTAAAAATATCCTTCAGAAATAAAGTGAAAGCAAAGATGTTTCAGATTTTTAAATATTGAATAATATTATATTGCAGGAGGCCAGCTCCTGCAGACTAGGGTTTCCTGAAGGAGAGACGGAGTCAGCAAAAAGAGGGAAAAAAACTTGGGGCACCTGACTCTGCTGCAAGCAGGACAAATGCCGTTTATTGTTAGTTCACATCCAGATTATATACTTTTTTGCAAAGAAGTAGTCTTTGAAAATTTCTTGGCAACAGACACAATTAGTTAGTTGACCACAGTGGAACAGACAATATTTTTTGATGTTTCTTCTTGAACCATTATCTAAATCCCAATGACATACTGTTTCAGTGAATTTTTAAGAATAGATAACTTTCTCTTAAGACATATTGTTTTTCTGCACAACAATGTTTTTGTTCTTTACCAAACTTCATTACACTACTCTATTTATTCTTATTTTCCTTAACTCTTAAACTTATTAATTACATA